>CAIGRQ010013900.1:9065-23351 GCA_903798375.1 Fraxinus sp. D2006-0159
ACAATTTTCATGTAAAACGAAGTCAAACGAACACTAAACTTTGATAAAATAATGATGAAAAAATAGTTTTCGAACAATTTTTTTTTTTAACTTTTTGGCAATGGTAACAAATTTAATAATCAATTAGAAAAAAAATAATCACTTTAATGAACAATTTTCATGTAAAATAAAGTCAAACGTAAACAAAAATATCCAAAATTTTAAAAAAAATTCGGATGAAAAATTATACTAATCAAATCCATCTAATTAACAATTCTTTGGAAAATAATATCTAGACAATTATTTTCCCTATAAAACATTTTCTTTCAACCAATTTTTCACCCAATCAATTAAACGGACCAGAATATAATTGGTTGAACTTAAAATCACTAGCACACTTAAAAAAGTAGGTTATAAGGTGACTAGTTACTAAAAGTTAGAAATAAGTAAATTAGTGGATTGACAAAATGTGTTGATAACAATGGGTAGCATTTATGAATGTTTGTTTGAAATTAATATTTGATTTGACATGAAAATTATTTATAATTTTCTTTCCAAGTGGAGGCTAAGCTGTCAAAAGATCCTTTTCACCTTCTCGTCCACTTCACCATTAAACTCGCACATGCTTCTCTTGTTAGCTTGCGAATGTAATCGTCTGAAAATCAACTGATTCTTATTTGATTTTGTTTGCACCATTTTAACGGTTTTATCTTGTGTGACAATGGGCCTTTGCCACGTGGCTGGAGGATATTCCATTGTTCTTTCATTCCTCTGTTCTATGCTTTGCTAGCTCTCCAATTGTTTTTGGATGAGACTTGAAACCATCTTTGGTGGTGAGTCATTCCTTATAAGTGGCGTCTCAGGTTCAGAGTTTCGTAGAATAATTTGAGTTTCTCCATGACAATGTTGACCATCTGTAAATTGTGATACCTGGTTTTTGAGTCTCGCACATGGCGTCCACGTCAAGTGAGGCATTAGCTATTGTCTCTCAAGCTCGAATCTAATATTCATGTTAGGCCAAGGGCCCAAGGATAAAAATTAGGGAAAATTGCAACCGCGGTTTCAAACCTTTTCGTTTTTTGCAGACTTTTTCTAAACCTTCAATTTATGCTACTACAGGTCCCAAATCTTTGAGAAATTCGCACTGGAGATATATCTGGACAGAAACCGTCCAAATCATCGTTAGTCAACCTCGAAAATTAAAAAATGAGAAATCTTGACTATTTTAAAGAGGGGCATTTCCATCCATACAATAATTTCTCTTTAAAAACAATAAATAAAAGGAAAAAACCACCATCTTCTTTACCTTCCCCACTCCCACCCATATCCAACACCAAAATCCTGCCGTCCATTTGCCCCATGTGTGATTGAAATCTATTTTCCGCCACCCATTTGCCCAAGGTCGCTGTCGAACACCCCGGAACTTCCTTACGCCACCACTAGCCGATGCCTTTACCTTCATTCGGCTTCTGCTTGGGTTGAAGATTCTTCTTCCAATTAGTACTGCTACTAATTATGGCGTTAGCTTGGCTATTACTAGTTGTTTCTATTTTCATTTCATTGATGTACTTCTTGACTTGCAGTTATCGGAAAAGCTCTTCCTCTTCATCACTGGAGGACCATTAAAACTTTGTTCTTCATGGGGGTTTTTTGGGCTTTTGATTTATGGGTTTAACGAGTTTCTCGGTGACATGTCGAATCTCGGAGTATTTCACAGGCCATAAATCCATTGTTACAATCAATGATTTAAAGGTTTCACTAAGTGTCTGTTTAATTGCAAATGTGGAAAATAAGCGGAAAGAAAATGAATTTTAGGGAATTAAATTGCCTAGAATTTGTTTTACTGGGAATTGTAATTAATTATGTTTAATTGGTATAATTTTCCACGTGAAAAATGTTGAAAGTTTGGTGTACGTTTGACTTTATTTTTCATGAAAATTGTTTATTAAAGAGATAATTTTTTTTATCATTGGGTTTAGCATTTGTTCCAATTGCCAAAATAAAAAAATATTACACCGAATACCATTCGTTTGGTTTTATGTTGCATAGAAATTGTCAATAAAAGTGATAATTTCTTTTTACCATTGTAACTAGGATTTTTCCCAATTGCCAAAAAAATAAAAATAAAAGCAAAGCTGGAAAATCAAAATCTACAAAAACTGAAGGAAAACATTTTCATTGATTTGAAGGAAAATTGACGCGTAGAGTGGCGGTTGGCAAAATGATTTCCAGGGACAATTTTGGCCATCAAACAGCTACTCTGTGGGAAAGGTGAAAATATTTTCCATTTTCCTTTGAAAATGGTGCTTATCAAACAGAGCACAATGGCTGTCAAGATTTTCCATGCTTCGGAGCTGTAAAACATCCATTCCCTACAATTAGAAGAAAATTGTTGGGTCAATGGTGTTTAAATTGTTGTTTGAGATGATGGCTATGGTGTTGGTGTTTGCGGTGGTTACAGTGGCGGTGGGCTGCAGGATTTTGGTGTTGGGGTGGGGTGTTTGAAGAAGATGTTGATTTTTTCTTTTATTTATTGTTTTTAAAGGGAAATTATTGTATGGACGAAAATACCCCTCCTTAAAATGATCAAAATATCTCATTTTTTAAATTTTTTAGGTTGACTAACGGTGATTTGGACGATTTCTGTTCAGATGGACCTCTGGTACGAATTTCTCAAAGATTTAGGACCTATGGTAGCACAAAGTGAATGTTAGGTAAAGTGTGCAAAAAAAAAAAAAAGATTTAGGACCGCGACTGCAATTTTCCCTAAAAATTATTTTTCAACTTTGCTTGATTTTTCTGCAACACTTCCTTTTTTGCTAATTTATTTGTCATGTTTGGGCTCCATTCTAATTCTAATGTATTTTTCACTTTTCTTCCTTTTTATCACATATTTTTTAATAAAATAATATTACACATATTTTTCAAAAAAGAAAATTCAATAGTTCAAAATACATTTTTCCATACAAACTAATTTTAAAGGAAACTAAACATGAGCTTAGCATTACGGAGGAAATTACATGCCTTGATCCCTTGCAATTAAAATGATGCTTCCTTCGTTCCATTTATGTAGGTTGATTTTTTATTTTTTTTTCACACGGATTAAAAAAATTTATTTAATGTTATCACAAAACAAATTTTCTAATTTACCCTTATTTAATTATCAACTAGTAGTAAATTGGTTATAATTAGACAAACTAAATAAGGGTTTATTAGTAAGCGAATAAAACAAAATATTTTCAAAAATGAAACAAGACTATATAATTGTGGCAGAAAAATAAGAAAAGTCAACATATTAAATGGGACGGAAGGAACAGTAACTATAGTGTAATATTCTAACTCAGGATTGGGTAAAACAGTAATTTAATTAAAATGAAAATGCTTGACAAGTTCTTTCGGAGCAAAGTCTCCTCATAGGTCTGTAGTTCTGAGTTCTACCCTGCGCCCTGCTATAACTTAACGAGAGAGGGACTTATTAGCACAAAACGTTCTTACATTTCGGTCTTGGTGTACAAAACGAACCCACGTTTCAAATTTTGTATTTTCACATCTATTTCAACGTTTCATTGTAAAAAACGTCATTTTCATTAATTTTTATACAATTTCTCAATTAAAAATTGTAAAATGACAAATATACTCTCATATTTAAATAAAACAAAAGGAAAAAAAAATAAAAAATAAATTGCAATCATACTCCAATTTTTTTAAAAAAAGAAGTACAAATAAATCCCATCATCACTCGTCGTCCCTCTCCTCTTTCGACTCTTCACCCGCTCCCTAAAAATCACGGGAATAATTCTCCTTGTATAACTTTGGGTTATAACAATGGATAACAACCTCTCACAAGAGGGTGAGGCCCTAGATTATTTTATTCGCGAGCCCCACCCCCTTGTGAGAGGTTATCATCTATTGTTGTAATCCAAGTGTTGTACATGTAGCATCTCTCAAATCACAGCTCAAAAGATTCATTTGAAAATTTAACACAGTTCTTAATCATATATCCAAAACCCATGTCGATTTCTACTAAAATCCCAAACACTCTCCTTTTTATCGCTCCAGGAATCAATTCTTGAAACCCATAAAAATCCCATATTTACCCTCTTCACCCATGACTTTTTTCTTTTTCTCCAAGTCAATTACATTTCAAAGAATACCCAGAAAAGAATCCGTTTTATCGACCCCCATCTTCTTCTTCCCTTTCAGTTTTTGTCCAGCCCATTGAAGAGTTGACTCCAAAGCTTCAAGATATCATCAAAATGTTCTAGGCAGTTCAAGAACCATAGGCCAAGTATGAATAGTTGTTGTTCTGTGGAAGAAATTTGAAGCCTTTGGAATCTCAATATAAAACAAGTGAAAATAAAGTGCAGGGTTGTGTTTCGTAGGTGTGGGTCAGAGCATATCTTGACAGTGATAAAAATATGATCATTGAGGCAGATTCTGATTCAGTGCTCACTAAAGGGATGGCTGCTCTGCCTGGCCGGCCCGTGGAAGAGATTCTAAAGGTTTCACCTGATTTTGTGGTGCTTCTTGGGTTGCAGCAGAGTTTGACTCCGTCTAGGAATAATGAGTTCTTGAATATGTTGAAGTTGATGCAGAAGAAGGCTCTGCAATTGTATGTGGAAAGTAAAAAGGGTGGCAATTCAAGCAATGAATTAGCAGAAAAAACCAGACTTAGAATTCAGATTTGAGGTTGAAGAATGATGGTGGAAATGGTAAATCAAATGTGAAAGAAAGTCCCAATGCTTTGGAGTTTGGTGTGGGTAATGGTTGTATATTAGGGAATAGAGGGACACAGATAAAGGAGCTGTTGGAGAAAGAATTGAGACCTATTGAATTGGAAGTTGAGGATATATCATACCAGCATGCGGGTTATGCTGGGGTTAAGGGAAGAAATGGGGAGACGCATTTTAATGTGAAAGTGGTTCCTCAAGAATTTGAAGGCAAGAGCTTGGTTAAGAGCCATAGATTAATTTACATCTTGTTACAAGACGAATTGCAGAATGGTCTACATGCATTGTCGATTATGGCAAAAACACCTTCTGAAGTTGATACTCAAGGAGAGGGGGAAGAGGAAAAAGACTTTTTTAATTTATTTGGAATTTATTTGTACTTCTTTGAAAAAATGGGAGTATGATTATAATTTTTTTTTTTTTTTCTCTTCCTTTTGTTTTATTTAAATATGAGGATATATTAGTCATTTTACAATTTTTAATTGAGAAAGTTGATAAAAATTTATGAAAATGACGTTTTCCACAATAAAACGTTGAAAATATGGGTGAAAATGTAAAAAATTGAAACGTGAGGACGTTTTGCAGACTAAAAGTGAAACCTATGGACCTTTTTGTGCTAATAAGCCGAGAGGGAAACCCCGTCTCTCTCTCTCTCTTAAGATGTGTTTGATGCACATTATGGAGAAGAAAATGCATTTTTGATGTAATGTGATGGAAAATATATGGTTAAAAAATAAAGAAAATTTTTGAATTTTCGTATAATATTATTTTATTAAAACATGTGTGAAAATAAGTTTTGGTTTTTTTTTTTTTTCCTTTTTTTAAAATATGTGCCAAATAGGGAATTAGAGATAAGAAAGAGAGAGATGCTAATCTGGAGAGAGAAAGTTCAGTGGTGTTCCTTGTAAAAATGGGGAAATGTAGCGACTATTAATACTTGACTTGTAGGGTTTTGATTACCACACTGTATCTCTCTGTTCCAAACTGCCACGAGGTGATCTCATGTCTCTCTCTCTCTCTAGCTATCTACCTTTCATTTTCTTTTATCTCTCAATTTTTGCCAATGCTACAAGATGTCAAGAACCCTTAAACCTGACATGATCCTCAAGCTCACACAAAGTTTAAACTCAAAAAGAAACTCCTTACTTTGCCATAAAGCAACTAACACGGCCAAGCAGAAAGTTAAATTTTTTCCAGCTTTTTCACTCACCATAATCTTCCCCTTTAAAGCTCTGATTTTCCTCTCTCGCTCTCTCTCTCTCTAAAGTTTAGTTGATTTCAGATATCTGGCAAATAATTTCTACTTTTGTTTATTTTTTGCTCACAGGGGCGTTCAAGACGCTGTTTTTGTTTCTTTGATTCTGCTGGTGGAGGGCAAATAAAAGTAGAAGCATGGTGGACTATGAATGGGGGAACCCATCATCGATCATGCTTTCTGGTGAAGAGACGGCCCAAGATTCTAACCAAAACGGAAAGATTTTTGACCCATACGCCACTCATAACTTCACGGCGGAAGTCAACACTTTCGTTAACCCTAACGAATTCTCCACCATCACTCCCCACAACCACCACCACCCCCACCCGTTTCACCACCCATATACTGACACCCATTTCAATAATTTCTATGACCCACGCTCTTATGGAGCTTCTGCATCATCATACCCGAATCCTCATGCACCACAGGCTTCAATGCTCACTCTTGAACCAATCGGTCCAACTGGGTTCATGATGGTGCCCAAGAGTGAGCCGGTTGCTGGTGGGTTCGAGTTTAACACTAGCAATAGTAGGATTGGGCTTAATTTGGGAGGGAGGACTTATTTTGCGTCCTCGGAGGATGATTTTGTGAACCGGCTCTACCGCCGGTCCAGGGTAATGGAGCTCGGCTCAGTCAATTCCCCAAGATGCCAAGCTGAAGGTTGCCACGCGGACCTTACTCACGCAAAACACTACCACCGCCGTCACAAGGTGTGTGAGTTCCACTCCAACCACTCCAAGGCCGCTACTGTCATCGCCGCTGGGTTGACTCAGCGATTCTGCCAACAATGCAGCAGGTTGTACATTTATCCCCATAATTCTTTTAGTTGCAACCTAGTGTTAATGGTGAGTATTTACTGCCCATTTGAAGTGTTAACAAGCTCATGATTGGGTTGTGTGGTACATGTGTTGATCCCGATGTCATTGGCGTCCGTAGATTTATGTTTCCTCGTGATTTTGCTACCAATTACGTTTTAACGTACCGTTGGATTTTGCTTCTTATAGTAATGTACAGCTGTTCTTTTTCAATTCAACAACCTGTTATCAGCATTTTTATTGATCAACACATTTAAAATTCGACTGTTTCTACACCTAATTCTATGAGATTTCCATGTGAATTGTTAATTGTTCTCACTAATTTTCCCTTAATTAGATTCCACGTCCTTTCGGAATTCGACAACGGGAAGAGGAGCTGCCGGAAAAGATTGGCTGACCATAACCGGCGTAGGCGAAAATCCCAGCAACCAAATCAAGAACCCAGCAACAAGTCTCTACTGGACATTGCACCAAATTCTTCCTCTGAAAACTTCGCAAGTAAGCTTTCTCTATGCATAAATTCAGCTCACGGACAAGAAAAATAAAATTGAAACTGGAGTGGACTGGGTTTGATTTGATTTCAGGGTCTCCACCTGATTCTGGGACTCATTCTTCATTGGTCACCGTTGCAATTTCACCTCCAAGAATTTCACTGGATTTTAGCCAAAGATCATATCAGGGTACAACGAGTTCTTCAGCAAGCACAATTTTTTACTGAAAGGAGGTGACTTCCAAGATCTTATGTGTTGCGGACAACCTAGACCTAATAATAACATAGTGGAAGAACTATCAATTTGACAAGAGTTTATTCTGCAGGTTTCTTAATATTTGCTCTAAGAACAAAGAGAGATCAGATCGATTTACAGTTTGAATAATTATCGTATGTAACACACACATATATGCAAGTATCTCCATATTTACATGGGAATCATTTACTGGTTTCCATTTTGTTACAAGGATTAGTTTTTGACAGGCACACTCATGCAGTGTATTACTATTTTTAGTTAGTCTTTGCATTACTTTTGTGTGTTGTTCTGATAATTTCTGGTAACTTAAATGAGGTAAAAGAAATAGCATTTTGACCAAGAATCTGCAGTAAATATTCCCATTGGGTAGTATATATGCAGCTCTGAAAAAGATGGCAGTAAAACAGCTTGGTTGGTAGTAAACCAGTTTTTAACAGTTTTTGCAAATTTTGAACTTTTAAGATAGAATTCAATACTCAATTAGTTAAATAAGTAAATTTTTTCTTCTATAGTATTTAAAAGTTAAGTTGTCTCCTGCATGGAGACTACTTTTTTATTATTATTATTTTATTTTTAATGACTTCATTGTTTTGAAAAGGTCCCCACACAAATGAGTTTGATTTCTCTTCTGATGAAGAGCCAATTGAGAGTCGTATTTATATTCATATTCATATGCATATTTCATAGGAGCTAATTAATTAATTATTTATTTCTTTGAAGTTGAATTCAAGAGTATAATTTTATTTTTTCTTATCGCGCACCGGGCACGTGATTATTATTGCTATTTATGCAAGCCCCCACACAAGGCAAAACCTCTGTGTTCTCATCAGTTGCCACGTGCTGAAGTTTGAAAATCTGTGGAGTAGTTGCATTCAAGTCCGAGGACCCTAGGTGCCAGATTTCACGTCTAACAGCAATAATTCATCCTCCTAGAATAGTCATTTAAATTTCAGAAAATTGCAATATTAATTGCTTCCCAACTTCTTTGTTAACTATCTGGTGACCTTCATAACAACAAATCTCTATTGAATTTTTGTACTAGTCATTTATTAAAGTACCCCAACCAATAGCAAAATCATCTAAGTCCTTGTAAAATTGCCGAGTGGCATTTCAAAAAATAAATTTCAGTTGAATATTTGGACAATATAGTTCAAATTAAATTCAGTTTTATAAGTAGTATTTAGGAGAGATTCAAACAATTTTCCCTTTAAGAGAATAATTGCCCAACTTTTAAAACAATTTCAGAGAGTAAAGTAAAGGCTAATATGAATATTAATTCTTCATTGATGTGAAATGGACTTGTTCAAACGTATTTGTAGTTCGCAAATATACACGAAAACACACTTGCGAGATGCGAATTCAACGAAATGATCACAAGCAAACTCGAGCATAGTATCAAGACTCATGGACGATCTAAAGACATTCAAACATCATTAACGAAGTCCGTCGTGAATATGGAGCAGTCATGAGATACCGAAGACCAAAGAATGCACGTTGGAGGATTTCATCGGCTTGATCGAGGAGAGTTATACTAAATTGATCAGGTATTGTCATAACATGGGGACAATTAATCCTGAATCAACATTTTATATTGAAATGAAGGACGAGAAATTGCTTTAAGTTTTTCTTTACGACTTTTGGATAATACATTTGGGGATTTAGAAATGAGATGCAATCTCTAATTCTAGTCGATGGTACAACTCTGAAAGCTAAATACAAAGTCAAGTTGATCATTGCTACATGTCAAGATGCTAACATCCAAATTTATCTTCTTGCAGAAGGTTTTCCCAAGGCACATAATGAGTATTGAATGTATGATATACAAGGCAAACTAAAGATTAGGTATCGGGGCAAAGACATTGTTTCATTGTTCAAGAGAGCGATCGAAGCTTAAAGTGTTGAAAAGTGTAATAAGTTTATGGTGGAAATATGAAGTAAATCATTTTAGGCATGAGAGTATCTAACAAAAATGGGGATTGAACATCGGGCGCGATCACATTTTCTAGGACGTCGATACAATATGATGACATCAAACAATGCAGAATTTCTCAATGCATTATTTAAGAAGCATCGTGAGTTATCAATCCTCATAATGATTGTGAACATTCATAACAAGGTACGGTAGTGGTTTAACAATCAATGTGCAGAATTACAGAGTTGCACGAGCATGCTAGCATTAGCTCAAGATGATAAACTCTTCAAGGCCAACAGAGGTTGCGAGGAAGTTGAATGTGGAATCACTGGATGAGTTGCGCTTTTCAATGAAATGTGTACGTAATTCTAGTCGATGATACAACTCTGAAAGCTAAATACAAAGGCAAGTTGATCATTGCTACATGTCAAGATGCTAACATCCAAATTTATCTTCTTGCAGAAGGTTTTCCCAAGGCACATAATGAGTATTGAATGTACGATATACAAGGCAAACTAAAGATTAGGTATCGAGGCAAAGACATTGTTTCATTATTCAAGAGAGCGATCGAAACTTAAAGTGTTGAAAAGTGTAATAAGTTTATGGTGGAAATATGAAGTAAATCATTTTAGGCATGAGAGTATCTAACAAAAATGGGGATTGAACATCGGGCGCGATCACATTTTCTAGGACGTCGATACAATATGATGACATCAAATAATGCAGAATTTCTCAATGCATTATTTAAGAAGCATCGTGAGTTATCAATCCTCATAATGATTGTGAACATTCATAATAAGGTGTGGTAGTAGTTTAACAATCGATGTACAGGATTACAGAGTTGCACGAGCATGCTAGCATTAGCTCAAGACGATAAACTTTTCAAGGCCAACAGAGGTTGCGAGGAAGTTGAATGTGGAATCACTGGATGAGTTGTGCTTTTCAATGAAATGTGTACGTAATATCATATACATGGTGAACTTAACTGATAATATCTGCACTTGTAGTCGATCTCAATTGGAGAGTTTTTCATCGGAGCATGCAGTCATAGTAGCTATGTATAGAGGCATTGCAGCGATAACCTTATGCTCTTTTTATTACACGACTGATTATTGGAGAGCAACATATGCCGAGACTATATTTTCTCTACTGAACAAAATGGAGTGGTAAATTGCAGACCATATTTTCCCACTTAATAGTTTGTTGCCACCCGAAGATAAATCGCGTGGTCCTAGACGTCTGTACACATCTAGAATACCATCTACCGAAAAGTTTTCTCGTCTGTGTAGGTGTGGCAGGTGCATAGTAACAGGGCATACCCGTCAATTTTGTACAAGTCAGAGTCTCCTAAATGACATTAGACGTATGTGTAATGATATCGCTGTTAGATGAACAATTTTTTTTTACAATATTTTCAATTATTTCACAGCTAAATATAAAATATTTAAAATTAAATAAACAGCTAAATATACAATTTTTATATTCTTTTACAATATTTACAATTATTTCACAACCGTTTAGTGCACATTATTTTCAAAAGAATGCATTTTTTTGGTTGATGTGATGGGGAATATGTGGTTAAAAAGAAGGAAAAGTTATTGATGTGATGGAAAATATTATTTTATTGAAGAATGTGTGGTTGAAAATGAGTAGAAGAATGAGAATGAAAAAAAAATGTGGCCCAAACAAACATTTATACAATATGTGCTAACTTATTCCTCTAATTTTGTATTTAGGATTGGTTGATTCTATCAACCTTATGTGCTACACTCAAAAATTCAATACTTTATTGTGAACATGCCACAATCGCCTCTCCAATTAAATAATAATGTGTTAGTTCGGTACCATAAAGCTATAAAATAAGTTTTCAAATTAAAATGTTTTATAAATCTTACGATTTTGACTACCTTGCATTCGTCGTGTCTCGCACGATGGTTAATTTGTCCTGCTCAATTACCTCCGTTTGTCTAGCCATCAAAGGAACAATCACAACCACAGGCTCCAGGTTAAGCTTAAGTTGAACCCATGTCACAAAGGAAAGATCGGAGTCGTATATATATATAGTAAAATTAGCAAAGACGATCTCCACGGCAAAGCATTAAAGACTTGCGATCACTAGAATATACATATGTGTACAACCCTCCCTTGACTTTCTCTCGACACTCGACCACATCCCTATGACTCACTCGAGCACAAATTCGAGTACCGTGTACTCATTACCCATAAGTTAGAGTGACCATGCTCAATGGAACTGTACGTAGGAGCTCGGTGCTCAATATGACTCGGCCAGTATGTCAAATGATATCGAATATCTTTGAACCCGATCGCGCAACAAGTCCATAGTTAGGTTAATGTGCTATATAAGGAAAAACCAATAAAAAAGAGGGTGTTATTTCATTTAATAAACAAACAAATTATGTATAAATAATAAATAACAATTACGATATTACACTTACATCGATGGCGAGCCAAGCTCCCGAACGCCCATGATCATCCTTTGGGCTATCATGTGGCTAGCTTCGAAAAAAAGAAACAGAAAAAATGTTAAAAAAATATAGATGAGTTAACGTAGCGTATTTTACTAAAATTGTAAAATACTTACTCATGCATAATTCTTTTTCACTTTGTCTCGAACGATTTTCACTTGGCATGATCTACTTCTCGAAAGAGATTGAGATACATCCCGCCGACGAACGTCCTCCTCTTCACCTCAGTCATGAAGGGAGAAACAACGTACTGTGAAGACAATCTCGACCTCTTGTCGACCACCTGTTTCAACAAGTCAACAACACGCTTCTTACCCTATGTCACGATGGACGTTCTCTCTTCATTTGCCACTTCTTCTACCTCGGGGACTGCCATCTCCTCCGTCAATAGGGCCACCCCTCTGTCATCTCCTCTTTCGCCTCCTCTCCTTTCCCTATCGAGGCAATCCCCTCTCCCTGCACATATATCAAAAATGATTCTCATACATCATCATATGTCCACAATGGTGTTTGGCCTCGATCTCCGTCACCCATTCATCTACCTGCTATATCGCCTTGGAGTGTTACGACCTCATCCTAAAGGTCTGCTAAATGGCCTTGTAGCACTCCAAAATCATGGAATAAATCTGCTACCTCGTCTCTCAACTCTCGTTGTACCGCGTCCACCTCCTTTCTTAACAATCTTTTGTAACACGCCTACTTTCTTTCTGATAAATCCAGTCAATCGGACATACATATCATGAAATAATGCCTCTCACTGTGTGTAGGAGATCCATGAGGGAGGTGTCTTGATGGGGGAGAATGAGATCTCATCGGGAGGTGATTCCATTAGCGGAGGTGATATCAAGGGCAAAATTGATCGTCGACCAACTGGACCGCGCTCCTACACAAATAAAAACATTAAAAATATTAACTTAATTAAAATAGGCTAAGTCATACAAATGGTAATCAACAAATTATATTCAAATCACATAACCAATCTCTGGTCGTCTTGAGTATGTGAGATGACATATAATATAAATTGCAAATGTATAATACTCACTCGAGGATCGTCAAGTAGAGCTGACAAGATTTTTTTGTCAAATGTACAACCATCTGCTCTGGATGCTAGCTAATGATGCATTCAAGGGTAGCATGTCTTTTCTTTCCTCGCAAACCAGGTACCCAAGAGGGAGACAGTCTTATATATAAATTAACTATAAAAATATTTTAATGTTGATTATGTTAAACATTTACATGTGCTGCCAGGGTAATCCATAAGTGTCATACTTACACAATGACTCCTTAAGCTTCGAGTGTGATCTAGTGAACATGTGTATGATGTCTTCAAAACATATCCAACCCCACGGATAGTTGTTGAAGGATCGATGTCATCAACAACTTCCAAATGAAAAATATCTATCACAACCTTCTTATGATGGCACCTCAGCACACTCTCAAGGATATAGACTAGATCTAGCTTCAATATATCCAACATCTATTCGTACTCCTTGATTATGCCAAATCAACTACGGTAAAAGCACAATTCCCTATCCTTGAAATACGCGTTGTACAACCTATTAATTCTTTAAGTATTGTCAGTTGCTACTTCGTCGTCCATAATTTTCACTTCAGTCATCTAGTCAAACTTAAACATAGAGAAAGAGTCAAACTCAAACATAGAGAAAGTAGCAACCTTGCCTCCGAGGTCGAAGTGGAGGGCATTGCCGTCAACTGACCTAGGCAGTCGACACAGTAATGCATCAATGATCTGCTTGGAGTGCTACACCACTCTCAAGGATATAGACTAGATCTAGCTTCAATATATCCAACATCTATTTGTACTCCTTGATCATGCCAAATCAACTACGGTAAAAGCACAGTTCCCTATCCTTGAAATACACGTTGTACAACCTATTACTTCTTTAAGTATTGTTAGTAGCTTCTTCATCGTCCGTAATTTTCAGTTCAATCATCTAGTCAAACTCAAACATAGAGAAAGTAGCGACCTTGCCCCCGAGGTCAAAGTGGAGGGCATCACCGTCAACTGACCTAGGCAGTTGACACAGTAATGCATCAATGATTTGCTTGGAGTGCTACACCACTCTCAGCATATCTCCGTACTGATCATCCAACAATTTCAATACAATAGTAAAACTATCAAAGCTACTATTATAAGTACATTCTCCCACGGTCTATCTTAACTCCGCATTTATATAGTACATTATACTGCAAAAATTCAAATATTAGATCTTGCAACACAAAATAATGGAATAAAATATAATATCATAAAATTAAGTGAATCGTTTGTAAATACTATAAGTGAGAGTGAGAAATTAAAAAGAATGCAAAAATTAAAGGAGAAGAACAAAAAAAAAAAAAAA
>CAIGRQ010013909.1:886-15747 GCA_903798375.1 Fraxinus sp. D2006-0159
TTATACATTTTTTCTTACATTATTATCTTGATTTTACAATTCATTTTATACACTACACTACTACATAATCTTCGTTCACTTCTCAATTCTATATTTCTACATTCAATTTCTATTATTTACAAATGGATTCACCATCATTTGTTGAAAACTTATTCGATTTGGAAGGCGAAACATCTAATCTATATGTATATTTTTAGGTTTAGTAGGTAGTGGTAGGAAAAAAAAACGACGAGCGACGAGCCGCCGAGTAGCTCGTGAGGGGTCGAGCTCGCCCCTAAACCAACGTGCGAGTACGGGCCGGACTCGTGCTGGTACGGGCCGATCTGGCTCGTTGCCACCAAATGAGTAGAAGAATGCGAATGAAAATTTTAACGTTGCTCGAACATGGCTAAATCCCCAAATTACCCCCGCTAGGGTTTCCAGCGTTGCAAACAAGCCCCCTCAAGCCCCCTCTTCCCTCCATATCTTCCATTCCGATACCGAAACCTAATAAACTACAAATCCCAAAACAGTAAACCATCAAAACCATAATTTCACTCTCTGAAATTCACCTTTTCTTGGGCAAAATTATACTCCAGTTTTCATCAATGAAGAAGAGAGCCCGAGAGCTCAAACCCTTAGTCCCCACACTCGCCTCCTGCACTGGCCAATCCCTAATCAAACACTTAGCTTCTTGCAATAATACTGTCAGATCCCAATCCCTGAAACTCCTTCAATCGTGGTTGACTTCTCAAAAGCAAGAAATCCCTGAAAAGGATATTAAGAAGCTTTGGAAAGGGCTTTTTTACTCTTTCTGGCACTCCGACAAAGCTCCGAATCAGTTAGCCCTTGTTAATAGACTTACATCCCTTTTTTTGATCCTTGAATCCCCGGTGTCGCTGCAGTATTTTAGTAAATTTGTTTTGACTCTTCGGCGAGAGTGGCCTGGGATTGATCGCTTGAGGTTGGACAAATTTTACTTGCTTATACGTAGGTTTATGAGGACTTTGTTTGAATTGATGAAACTTAAGCAATGGAATTTGGAATTGCTGGGGAAGTTTATGAGTGTTTTGGAGAATTATGGGTTTATGGCAGACGATAAGTTGCAGGGGAATGGAGTGAATTATCATATTGTATCGGTTTTCTTGGAGGAGTTGAAGGAGGTGAGGTTTCCGGTGAGCAAGGAGGTGGTTGATGTGATCTTTGGGCCCTTTTTTGCGGTTTTGAGGAAGAGTAAAGACAAGATTTTGGTGGGGAAAGTTACAGGTTGTGTGTTTGATGAGTTACTGAAGATGGGCACGGAATTTCTGGTGAAGAAAAAAACAGGAGTGCATTGTGACGAGAAAGATGGGGATGTGTTGTTAGCTATGGTTGCCTTAAAGATGGGGTTTTCAGGGAGGTTTTATGAGGTTGGTTCATCAGTGGAGTGTTTTCAGGGGAATAGGAAGGTGGTTTTTGGGTTAAACGAGGAGTTTCTGAAGTTGGAGAAGGATCTGGAGTCATGTGGGTTTGAAATTGTGGTTCCTGAATACAATGATGCTTCTGATGGTAGTAATGATGATGAGGTGCCTCAGTTAATCGCCATTGATTACAATGGTGAGTGTGCATTGGGGGCATCTGAAGAATCTGAGGATGTGCATGATGACAAGAATGAGTTTGATGATGAAAGCTTGAAGAAGAGTAAGAGGGCGAGAAATGGGACAGATGAAAGCCGTAAGAAGTTAAAAGGGTCGGACACAAGCAATAAGAAGTCGAAGAAGAAGAATGATAAGGAACAAAATATGGTTTCTGTAATTGGATCTACTGTCCATGAAAATGACGATATGGTTACTGCTAATGGTGTGGGAAATGGGGATCTGATGACTGCTGATGGAAAGAGTTTGAATGATGAATTGGAGAGTGATGGGAATGATTTGACGTTGAATGAGTCTGCGATATCAAATCTTCAGAAGCAATTTGAGAAGGTTGCAGCTGAAGCTGGATCATATATAGATGATGATACTGATTCATGTGATACACCAAAAATTATAGTGAAGAATAGAATATCGAAAAAGAAGAGGAAGGTTGCTAAGACTGCAGATGGACACGACACTGACAACTTAGACATTAGTGGTCAAGGAGATGACATACTTGATAATACTGCAAAGAGCGTGGAGAAGAGTGCAAAGAAGGTTAGGTTTGCAATGAAAAATAACTTGGTCTGGAAGCCACACAGTCCATTGCCTCCAGAAAGTTTGAGACTACCACCTTCTGTTACTCCTAGAGGTAGTGCTCTGAAGAAGGGGGTGCCTCCGGGTCCCATAAGGGAGATGCCTCCTGCTAAGAAAAAGAAGAAGAAGCTGAAGACAGGGCGGAATATGTTGAAGAGTGCATCACCTGCCAAGAAACAAAAGAAAAAGATACAAACTGGGTCTGTTTGATGGTAATTCAGGTTGGATGCTCATTTTCTTGTGGACTAGTATACTTTATGTTGATTTAATCCTTCTTGTGACTGGGGACTCTCAAGGTTTCCATGCTTTGCCTTGAAAGTTTATCTTGGATTTGTATTCTAAAGCTTCTTTTCTTGAAATTATACAGTGTTTGTGTTAAGTGTCGATGCTTTATCTCATAGATTAAATTTCTGGAATTCTTTTGCTGTTATATATTTGTCAGTTCTTCGTGGTTCTCAATTGGAATATGTCAAATGAATATTAATTAATCACATGTAATGTGATGTTACAACAACAATCAAATTCTTCTGTTGATGCTAAAATTGAAATTTTGTATCATGGAGAGAAAATTTTCATGGTAGCACATTTGCACCACAGATTCACAAAAACTTTATAATACTTATACATGTCAGTTTCTCATTTATTGTGTTCTCTAAATCTTTGCCACTAATTCTTTGAAGTTGACCAATGTTGACGTGAAATGCATTCTTTTTTAACTTTTTTTCTTTAGAGCCTGTTTGGTAATAATTAAAATTGAAAATATGGTCGTTATTGGGTGCCGTTATTGGTCTCACCCGTCTAATAAAGTCAACAATAACGACTACTTTTTCAATTTTAATCCGATTTTAATCTCTACCAAACAGACTATTAGTCAGTTTGTTTCTGTTTTCCAATTGGTGTGTTTTCTATTCTATTAACTCAGCAACTGCAGCAATTTCTTGTCTAGTTTAACCTGTTGATTAGAATTATTTACTTCAGTAGGAGCATAAATTAATATGATAAATTAGCCAATGATTTCTAATTTTCTATGGTCAAGTACAGCTATGTTATGAAGTCAAAACATAAAATGAGTCCTCTGGAAGCTGGTTTGTTATGTCGTCTCAGACTTTTTCAGCTGAGTATAGTACTGGGGTCTAGGGAGATAGTGACCTCTCCTAACACTAATTAGATGCCAGAGGAGTGACATTTCACCCTCCAATTATCTTGAAAACTAATCAAATAGTTAAGGAAAAGGACTTTGCTGGGAACGTGGAATATGCAATGAGTAGGTAGGAGCAAAGAATGTTTGAGAACTTCTGAGTCAAATTCTTAGACCAACTATGCTTTATGGTACCATGTGTTGGGCAATTAAAGGACAAAATGTCCATAAGATGATTTTAGCAAAAATGAAGATATTAACATAAATGTGTGACATTACTACAATGGATTAAATAACAGTACAGTAACGGGAGGTGAAATCAATTGAGGATAATTTGAGGAGAGAACTATGTGGTTGAGGGACTTGACTTGAAGCAGTATATTGATAAAGAAACATTTCATCCGGGAAAAGCCATCTTTTCCTCAACAATATCTTTGTCATTAGATAGGAACAGATTTGATAAATACTAATAACTCGTTGCATCTTTTGGTAGATGAAGCAATAGATTGAATGTAGTGTTGAAAAATGATTCAGGAGTGATAATTTCCTTGATTCAGTGGTATTGTTTATCTTTCACTAGGAGTAACATTTGGATGTATCTGATGTCTAGTCGGTGGGAGCAAGATCATCTCTAAGAGACTCGTTAAATTTAAAGAGCAACTTTGCATAATATCCCGCATCTCTAAATTCAAAGAGTGAAAATTTTGACACACTCCAACAAACTCTGCATTTTAGCTCATCATTTTACATAACATTTATTGATTTTCCTTCATTTTTAATTAATATGCCCCTGTAAATCCAATTAAAATTTCAAGTCAAAGTCAATAGTTAATTTTAGCTCCTGTTTGGGCCATATTTTTTTTTTTTTATTCTCACTCTTTTACTCATTTTTAACCACACATTTTTCATTAAAATAATATTTTTTATCACATTAATAACTTTTCTTTCTTTTTCAATCACATATTCTCCATCACATCAACCCAAAAAATGCATTCTTTTGAAAATAATGTGCACCAAACAGGGGCTAAAGTAATAATAGAGAGAGCGCAAAAAGTTGAAACATTAAAAGCATGTCGATTAACCACTTTCAAAGAATGATTTTCAATAAATCTTTTGGTCATTTTCAATTTTGAAATGTGAGTTCTAAATGTCATCGTGTTAAGAGATAAAATCTCATATCGAATAAAAATGAAAACATAGATCAACTTGATTTAGACTACTTTTTTTATTAAGATTGACATTTTAAGATGGAATCTCAAATTTTAATATTATATCAGAACCCATTAAATTTTAACGAGAAATTTGATCTGATTATAACTCAAAAACATGTATACAAATTTCAAAATTGATCTATTCAAACGAGACAATGTCTTTTGGGGGCATGTTAAGAGATAAAATCTTACATAAAATAAAAATAAAAATAAAAATATAGATCAATTTATAAGTATTTGTGAATTGTGATAACAATCTTAATAATGTTGATATTTTAAGATAGAACCTTAAACTTAATATATCCTGATCATGTGTTGTCAAGTGTAACTGTGTAAATGCTAAATTCCAATTTTTGTTCAATTCGATAGCAACCGTTTGATTTGATTTGAAACAAATAAATACAATTTGATTTAATTTTAATTAGGTGACATATATCTATATTTTAGTTTAGTTTTAGACGGATAACTGCACAGGAGCAGTCTTATGACGAAACCAGAACGTGTTAATCCATGTAACTATCATGATCTCTTGAGAAGGCTATGATCGATATGTTGGACAACCAAGTTACTTCATATTTATGCATATGTATACGTGAGCACTCATGGTACAAATCTCATATACTTTATGTGAATACCATATGATAGCAAAGGATGATTAGAAGTTATCAAAGGATGAATGTGAATACCATATGATAGCAAAGGTTGATGTGTGGTTCATGATCTTACGAATTCTCGTAAGGGCACGATATCATGAACAATTAATAAAGTACTTACTGATTTATGTACTTAATCTAGGATGAATTATTTCTAACTCTAATCGAATAGCCAAATTTGTATGAATAATTTATACTAATTAAACTAACTATTCTAATGTGCAATTATGCAAGATTTTTGTATAATTAGGTGAGGTGATTACTATAACTTTAAATCTCCCTTATTACTCTATTTTAATACAACTCAATATCATGATATGTATGCATTTTTGTTGATGAATGTTCCAAAATTATTTAATAATGTCTCTTGAGTATATTAAAATATATCCTCTCGTATGACATTCATATATCTCTATGAAAGCATATAATTCTCTCAAATAAGTGTTTTGAGCCTTAATTAATACATGTAGTTCGTCTCCTATTTCATGCACATGTTTTTTTAGATTTGCTAAGCGCATTTTGCTTCATACACTGTCTAATCGAATAATCAAGTTTGTATGAATAATTTATACTAGCTAACTAATTAAACTAACTATTCTAATAGTAAAATAAGAGTGTTTTTTGGTGAAATTAGGTGAGATGATCACTAAGACTTCGAAATCCCCTTATTAGTCTATTTTAATACAATTCAATATCATGACAATATGTATACATTCTTGTTTATCAATATTCTTAAATTATTTAATAATCTCTCTCAGGTGAAATTAAATATATCATCTCATTTGACTTCTCAATATCTTTTATGAAAGATGTAAACATGAAAATATGTATTAGAAACCCATAACATCCACTGAAATCATGGAAAGTGTATGGTTAGTCAACATGTACATCGTACACAGTCTCAAGATTCTCATTTGACCGAGATTAAAGGTCAACATGTACAATTCATAAATTTCTCTCTGAAGGAAAATAAATAAGTAAATAAATAAATCTGTGAAGTCTAATATAATGAGTTGTTTAACAAATTTTTTTGATAAAAGTTGTCGAATGTGTTGTTAAAGATTTCATAATTGTGAATCTTATTAAATATATAATTAAAAATAATTATTAATTTTGACCCAACTTTTTAAATGGACCTTGCTACAAGCCGCCCCTTCAATAGGGGGCTGCCACTTGACCATTTTGGACATCAATTTGTACCGCTAGAATAATCCTTTTTAAATTTCCTCAAACTAGCGCTAAACCAAAAGTACACAGCTGCTCCTCCAATAGGGGCCGCCACTTGACCATTTTGAACACCATTTTATATCCCTAAAATAATCATTTTTAAATTTCCTCAAACTAGCGCTAAACCAAAAGTACACAATCCTAACTTATTGCTGATATAGCAAAATTGTTCTTAAGTTTTAAAAAGAAAAGTTAGTACCCATTTTTAAATGAAATAACGCATTCAATCTTCAATGATAAAAAAAAATGTTCAAATTTTTATTATATCGTCATATTATCTTTAAATGATCAATTTTAAGTGTGTAAGCATAGCAACGAACCACGACAAACTCTCAGACGATTCATAGTTGAGTTGAGATCTACTGTCTAATTTTCTATCCACCAAATCAATTATTAACATATCATTTTAAATTAATGTCATCAATTTTAATTTTTCACTTTAACAACTATTTAACAATGCAAAATATTTATCTCTAACACAATTAACGTATCAATAATTAATTGAGTGGATTAGAAATTGGACAACAAAAGTTAGACAGTAGATCTCAACTCCTAAGATTAGGAGGAAGATCCTCCGTAGTGATGATCCTTTCACAATTAGCCAGACCGGATTCAATTCGCTTTGAGTGAAATCCCCCGATAATGTCTTTAATTTAATTAGCCCTAGGTAAAGACATTTTTTAGGAAATGACCATTAATGGCTTCGCTATTTAGCCATTGTCAAGAGGAAAATTTTACAAAATTTTGTTTTTTCTATTCTTATCTTGAGTTGATACCTAGGCATCATATTTTCATTTGTCACACAACAGTTTAACAAAATTTAAAATTAAAATAAATCAATTTTGATGATTGAATATGACTTGCAAAATTATAAGCCAAATTTGACGACCAATTTCCATTTAGCAAATTAAAAACTAAGTCCCTGCTTGGTACACATTTTGTAGTCAGAATGCATTATTTTTTTGATGTGATAAAGAATATGCGATTGAAAAAGAAGAAAAATTTATTCATGTGATAAAATATTATTTTATTAAAAAATGTGTGATTGTAAATTAATGTAGCTCAAGCAGGGCTAACATACAAATTATAAAATAGGTTCCTATTTTCCCTACAATGAATGATGCAAGAGTAACGCCGTTTAGAAGGAAGCTCTTTTAAGAGATGTTAAAGTAACGGAAGCACCTAACGGCGCCGCCGCCACTTCAATATCAAACGAGTCGTAGCGGAGAAACAGCTCCACCAGTAACAGCCGAGAAACCAACACTACGAAATCTTTTCCGGCGCACTGTTTATTGTTAATGGTCGAACTCTCCGTTTCCGGCCCGTTAGACCATAGAACATGCTTCAGCAATTTCTCCCCATTTTCACCAACGAACCTGTCGGCCAAAAACTCCTCGGACCTGTCGAAGATTCTCGGATCCTTTGTAGCAAATGGTTGGAACCCGAATAGGATTTCGCCTTCCTTGATTCTAAAAGCTGCGTCATGAGATTCGATTATGAAATCCTGTTTGGCTTTGGCGTATTGGGATGGAACCGGTGGTTCGATGCGGAGGGCCTCGTACACCGTTGATTTCATCAACGGCATGCGTTCCATGGCACCCATCGTGATTTTTCCGCCGTTTGATCTGATGACTGATCGGATTTCTTTTGCTAATTTTGTGTGTAGTTTGAGACCTGCTCGGCCGACCCATTTGAGCATGTTGGGGAAGAAGATCTTCATGCCGCCGAAGGAATTGAAGCACGTGGCGAAGAGGAGATTATGGCAAGCCTCATCACGTGATACACCCATTTTCTCGGCTTGATCAAGAATCGGAGTCGAGTTCTGGTAAAAGAAATCATATAATCTCTGATAATCTTTCTTGATAAAAAATGGCGGCAGAGAGAAATTATGAAGAAACCCATCTTCTATTGGTCTAGGTAGACCAAGACTCAGTACTGGATGCAGTTGAAATAGCACCCATTTGCTAACCAGCTTGGGTCCGTCGGATCCCAGCTTGGAATCAGCCGGGTTTGCACCGTATAACGATCTAGCCAAGAAATTAAACGCAGCTTGATCATTGGCTTGCCCGAAGCTGGCTTTCCCTTTGCTGGCCAAATCCCTCTCCAAATTCTCAAACAACTCAATATAACAGTTTTGGAACTCAGGAATTACTTTATCTCGACCCAAAGACAGTAAAAAGAACATGACCTTTTTCAACTTAGCGTGGCTCGGCTCAGATGGGTCTAAATACGAAAGAACTCTGTAGCCTCCGGTGAGTTCAGTCGACGGCATAAAAGTTCCTGTGAACAAGTCTTTCTTTTCGACTCTGTCCGTGTCGAATAAGACCGGAAAACTTTTTCCGTCGAGCAAGACTATTACTTTAGAATTAGATGATATGAGAGGGCCCGGCGGCATATTTGTTCTGAAAACTGTGGACTTGAATTTCTGAATTCGAGACCTGAAGAATTCATATCTTCCCTGGTTATAAAAGTAGTCTTGTCTGTCTATATATGGACCGATAAAAGGAATCCCGTAGTCTCCTGGGATATTACGGGTGGGGAGCTTCTTGGGTTGTGGTACCAACACCGTCGCTGGTGGTATTGAAGGCGGCGGAGCTGGTGGTGCAATAGATAGTTTTTCTGATACAGATGCTTTGGTTCGGTGGAGAGTGGGCTCAAATTTGAAGGGTTTTGGAGGAGGTAATTTTGATGAAGGAAATTGCAGGTGTAGAGTAGAGAAAGTTAAAGAACACGAAGCCATGGATTTACAGAAGTTTTTTCTTTTTCTCTGCTGTCGTTAGAGAGACAATACAGAAATAGACAGAAATGAAAACTAGTTGAGTTCTAAAGTTGCACCAACTCCTGTGTCTGTACAAGAAGCTTTCTTGCTGTATAAATAGGCAGAAATAACAATTCTATTAAATAATATTATTAAGGTACCATAGTGGGAAAATGTTTGGGGCCCTTTCACCTTTACAACATGGTCTGTGATTGGATATTATTATTTTAGAATAAGACTATTGTTACTCGTTGCAGAGTTGTAATAATATTCAATGTCATCGATGTTAGTGTCTATTTGACCCTTGTTATTCCGCGTTATAACGAGGAAAATAGTAATTATTTTTTGAAAACATGTGATTAAAAATTAAAAATAAATACTTGATTAATAAGAAGAAAGAGAAAAAAATTATAATTTAGGGTGTGTTTGATCCACATTATTGTGGAAGAATGTATTCTGGAATAGTAAATTGATGAAGAATGTGTGGTTGAAAAAGAAGGAAAAGTTATTGATGTGATAGAAAATATTGTTTTACTAAAAAATGTGTGGTTGAAAATGAGTAAAAAAAAAATGAAAATTATTAATTTAATTTAATATTATTATTATTTAAAATTAAATTATTGAATTAATACCTGACTTTTTGAAATTTTAAATTTAGGGTGTGTTTGAGCCACATTATTTTGGAAGAATGTATTCTGGAATAGTAAATTAATGAAAAATGTGTGGTTGAAAAAGAAATAAAAGTTATTGATATGATGAAAAATATTATTTTATTGAAGAATGTGTGATTGCAAATAAATAGAAGAATAAGAATGAAAAAATATATTATAGATCAAACAGGGGCTTAATGAAAAATAATGAGAGCCAAAACGGGAGCTAATAATTCATTAATTTTTTTTATATATAAATGACTGGACATCTTAAATATGATTCATATATTTCATTTATGATGTCTAAAATTTATGGTCACTTAATGAATAACTAAATTGGAGCAAAGCACTAGTAATGTTGAATAAAAATTATTCATTCTAGAAATTATATATCCATCGATTGATAGTATGATCACTGTCACATTGTCTAGTGTTTAATAATATATTCAGAATTAATTCATTGAATAATGTATTAGTAACCACACTACCACAAGATCAACGATCAGCTAAATTTTAGATGACGACAGTATTCGTTATCTAGCACTACAAGTTGTAGAACACTTGATATGTCCAATTAAATGGATATGTGCCCTTACACATACAAGAAGGGGAAAAAAAGAGAGAGAGAAAGAAAAACTACTTACTTACCAAAACTTGTATAAACACGAGTAAAACTAAATATCATTACTCGTATTATTATATTATTTCAAACACGTGGTTATGACTTAAGAATTCTTACAAGAATAATGTCGTATATTCCTAGCATTGAATAGTATCAATTTGAGTGGCGACAAGTCCTTGATTCATTACCCCACGAGTAATGCTATTCACATTTATTATTATACCATTTTAAATAGGACCATGTCTCTACATTTAAAGATAATATATAAATTAATGTCATTTAATTGTCATCTAGATAGATATATAGCATTATTCTTATCTGTTACGAAAAACGAGCATTGACAATATATAAAATAAGAACAAGAACACAAAATTTACATAAAAAAATCGCTATATCAAAGATAACTATAAGAAATGCGGTTACTCGAAATATATATAATACAATGAAACCTTAACATATAAAGGAGTCTTAATAAAACCAGTCCATACCCCCATTTTTAATTTTGGTTTCACCACAAATTTCACACTACGAGCTTTTCGAATTTGGGCCAAACAAAATTTGGATCACTGCATACTAACATTATCTAATAAGTTAATATACGACAAGTAATTTTAATCTAGTACAAAGTTACTTGTTGAATACTATTACGTGGCACAACTAGTACTTTTTTTTTTGTTAACGTAGGAATCCACAATCGTTACTTGTGAGTGCGCATTGGGTAAATCTCGCTCCATGTACAGTAGCCCGCAATCACGCATGAGAGATAAACAATACTAGGCAAGCTCGGTGTAACGGACTCGATCGAGAAAGTGTTGGCAGAGAATTAGAATTTGTAATCTTCGATCTCCGCGTTTACCTGTTCCACCAACTCGACAAAACTCACAATTCATGGAATGAAAAAGCATATCAACTAATCAACTTATTGGACAATATATTTGTAGACCCCATTACCACTAATTACCCGTGATTCTACACAAATTTTGTTATTGCTATTTTATCTAAAAATGACAGATATTAGTGTATTTTTTCACATCAAAATTTTTATTTATGATTTTAGAAGTTATTTCATAAAAGATGTGTAATACCCTATATAAGAATAAAAAGAATTCCGAAACCAAACCCTCTCTTCCTTACAATTCCCCTTCCTTCCCGATCCATACGCAACACTCCTCTCACTCGAACCAATATTTTCCTATCATAACTTATAGATAGAGGGACTATGTAAAGAATGGCCAGAGGCGAGAGACTAACTTAGGGTCGATGGGAGGGTTACGTGTATGGGATAGAACTGGAAAGTCGTGTAACTAGTTCAGATCAGATTTATGTTTATATTATAGTTTAGCTACTATGCACGCGTGGTGTCTAATACACGAAATAACGTCTCTATAATTGTCTTTTAATTTTCCTAATACTTTTATTAAAAGTCAAAACTACTTGTTTATACTTTGAACAGCGTGTTCCTTGATCGGAAATTTCAAATACTCCAAAAAAGTGAATAGAATGGAGAGGCTCATGTGGCAAACTTCCCAAATTTCTTTTTAATTTTTTAATGACACCTTCGAAATGTGTGCATGAATTCGTGAATTTCACTTTCTTAGTCCAATCATGCTATCGGGCCCAACGGAGTGCCGTCATGTGGCATTTTATTAAAAAAATTGTCAAACCTTTTTATTACAAGTAGAATAATTCTTCTTAGCCTTTTGTTTGTCTGCTTTTAAAATAAAACTATTTAATTTTTCTAATCATTTATAATCCTATTTACATAATAAAATATTTTGTACGTAAATTTAATTTTTTTATTATTATTTTTTACATTATAACTATACATTTTTCAAAAAATTACTATTCAAAACAAAAATAATGGCCATCAAATCGAGACTTAGTAAATCCATGTTGAATAATGCTCCTTGTATAATGTTGGATTACAACATTGAGTTATAATCTCTCACAAAGGGGTGGGGCCCACTAATATTTTAATTGCGGGACCCACCTTCTTTGTGAGTGGTTGTAACCCAATGATATAACCCAACATTGTACATGTAGCATTGCTGATAATCATTATTTTCAATCTCTTTTTTATATACTTATTTTTAATCATACATTTATACAATAAAATATTCAAAACGTAAACCTAAAGTTCTTCACATTTGATTAAAAAACACTAATTTAAACATTATTACCACCAAACAGAGGCTATGTACCCCCCCACCCCCCATCCCCACAAGAAAAAATTCGTCCACCGACTTTTGTTATTGGTTTCCATTTTGACGTGTTTCATGGTCAAACTTCAAACTTCCAACTCCAAAACATGACCAAACTAGTTGACAATTGAATTAAATGCAATGCTTGTTGAACAATCTCCCTAGAGATTGGAAAATAAAATATTCCTTTGGTTTTTTTTGTTCAATATGTTTATTCTGTATAAATAGAATTATATTTTGCATAAAATAAGAATAATAAAAAAAACCTGACACGTGTATTATTTTTATATATTAATATTGGCAAGACTTATATTTTTTTAATAATTAGCCATTTAAGTGTCTCTTTGACCCTCATTAATTTATTTTAAGATTTGTTGTATAATTATTTTCAACCCCATATTTACGCAATAAAATACAATTCACGTATACAAAAAAAATTTCTTACTTTCTGACGACACATTTTCCTACAAGATACTATTCAAAACATTTTTTTTCTACCAAAATAATTGTCAAACAAGCTCTAAATCGAACCAAAATTTACAAACATGGTTTTGTTGGTTAAAAAGCAACAAGCTTAAACCATGTTAACCCCTCTCCAAGCCCCTAAAAAAAAATTGAAACCCTTCATGCATCTATGCTCCCTCAAATTTTGTGGAAAGAACACCAACAAATTTTTCAAGCGGCCAATAATGAATATTTTTCAACCCCCTATTTCTCATTTTCTATAGCACAGCATCACATTTACACAGTCACCTGCCAAACTCAATGTGCTGAGGCTATGTTCCTTCCTCATTCTTAAAAATTCATTACACATAGAGACGCTAGTTAACATGTGAAGTTAAAGTCTTAAGAAAGAAAAATATTTTATCGGGTTTACTTTGAGAACCTGCACGACTCATTATACTTGTCCTTGATAAAATTCATCGATTGAGTTATTTGATTAGATCAGTCGTAATCCTGACGAATATTTGACCAAACTAAGCCCATGTGTGGAGGATATTAAAATCGAATTTTTAATAGATTTTGATAAAAATTGATGAATGTTTAGTTGAAAATTTGTGAATTTTATAAAATATGTTATTAAAATTAATTATTGATTTTGAAATTTTAACCCCCACCGACATCAATTTGTAAATTGTAATTGAATTTCTATTATCAGGATTGTTAAGATTTGGACGGAGATGAATTCAGCAATTTGAATATATCAAAATGTTTACGTACTTCCGACCACGCAATTATAATTTCAGCCGCAACTCCAACAACCGGCCAAACTACCACTCAAATTGCAACACGTGACAACATATTATATTTTAAAACTCGAGTACTTGCCCAGGGAAAAAAAAAATGAAAGGTAAAGAGTCAAAAAGAAATTAAAATCAATCCCCTATTGGAGGGGCGGCTGGGGCAAACTACCACTCAAATTGCAACACGTGACAACATATATTTTAAAACTCGAGTACTTGCCCAGGGAAAAAAAAAAATGAAAGGTAAAGAGTCAAAAAGAAATTAAAATCAATCCCCTATTGGAGGGGCGGCTGGCCCCAGCCGCCCCTCCAATAGGGGGCCGTCACTTGGTCATTTTGTACATCATTTTGTACACCAAGAATTATCCGGTTATTTCTTATCTTAGGCGATTTTCCATTTTTTTTTTTTAAGTTTTAGCTTAACTCCAATAAACTTTTGTTTTGTTTTTTTTTTTTTTGGTTGAACAGCCAGCACATTGCGAATTGACATGAAGAATTTATCCTACGTAAATAAAATAGGGAGTTTTGAGTTACTATTCATAAATCGAGTCGAGCCGAGCCGAATGGTTTTATGGCTCGACTAGACTTTTTGGTTTTTTTTTTTTTTTAAAGCCAAATGACTTTCTGGCTCGGCTCGGTCGTCTAAGCTTTTTTTTTTAAACGTTTAATTCAGTATTTTAAGTTACAAATATTCGTTTTAAGCGATTTAAAATTTATTAGAAATATTGAAATGTGGCCATGATAAATATAGATCGATAAATTTTAAATATCAAAAATAATTTTATATTAATTGTAAAATGTAAAGTCATGATTGTTTATATTTTTTTTTCAATCCCAACCACATTCCAATGTCATTTTTTCAAACTTTATTTTTCCTACAACGTTTGATTCGATATTTTACGATATGAATATCCATATGGATCAATTTAATTTTTTTTTGAAAAAACTTAAAATGTGATAATAATAAA
>CAIGRQ010013953.1:8043-21303 GCA_903798375.1 Fraxinus sp. D2006-0159
GGGGGGGGGGGGGGGGGGGAGGGGGGGTTTCACCAGCTATAAGACTGGATATTTATTTAACATAAAGATGACAGGGGAAGCATAAATCCGTGTTGTTGGTACGTCGAATTGAAATTATTATCGAGTCGTAAAATTGATTTTTTTTAATAAGTAAAGTCAATAATCCTAATCAAATTGCATACATGTGTGTAATACATTGCAGGGAGATCGGTCAGGTCTCGCTAAGATTAAAAGACACACATTGTGATATACATTCATACGTTTATTATTTTATTATAATCTAGCGGTACAAAACCACACAACGGGAGCCTTGAAATTGGGTTTTTATTACTGTTCGATATAGAAGGTGAGTTAATACCTATGTTCCTCATCAAGTCTCACGCCAGTATATAATCTACGACTATCAACAATAACAAAATCCTTCAAATTACAAAAGGACTCTTATAAATAGAAGAATAAATGGATTAGCTAACGAAGATATTTCTTATTCTGGCATGATTGTCTTTAAAGACACAAAGCAACGTGCTATAATTCTTCATTTTACTTAGAGGACTTAATTGCTAGAAAATATAACTCTTAAAACCATTTTCATTAGTTTTTTTATATTTACCTTAAAGTATAAAAAATGTGACTTTGAACTCTTTATATTTACCTTAATTGCTAGAAAATAATCCTTCTATTATTGTTGTAATGTACGTGGGAGGTTTTATATGTGTTTATACTGAAAAATTGATGATTGTAACTTTGAAATACAACCTTAATCAAAATGCATACATTTGTCTCGTATGCTGAGGGAAGAGCGGGTCAGGACTTTGACATGATTGAGATATACATGCGTGGGGTGTGGGTGTAAATATATTTCTTTGATCTTTTTTTCAAGAAAATTTATAACTATTCAAGTTGCTATTTAAAAGTCAAAGTCACTGTTCAAAAAATAAAATTACTGTTCACTATTCATCTTTTTATTTTAAATTTATTTTGAAGATTTTTTCTTGAAATAAATTGTGTTCAGTCGTAAAGTGACTTACCACACAATTTTGTAGCTAACCATTATATTTCACCATCTATTGTAACGTGTCATATCACCCAAGTACTTACATAATCTTGACACCGGTATTTAGCGTGTGTGTGTAGAACACTTATTATATTTTATCACAATCCAATGTTACATACACTGTACGGAGCCATTACATTGGGCTTTAGTTACCATTTTTATCAATTTTAAAATAATTAGATTTTATTTCCTCTCATTTACTTATATAGTTTAAATCATGATGTATAGTGGTTTAAATGTTGCGTTTGAAGGCAGAACATAATAGAAGAAAAATAAAAATAATGTATGTAGTTCGCTACCTAACTAACATCCACGAACTGAGAGTAGTAACTTTACTTAATAAAAGCAGAAAACTTAAATCACCTTCAGAAACTTGAACTCTGTACAAACAAATCAGAGGATAATACAAAACACTATACAATTCTCAGACTTAGATCCTCAACAAAATTATGTATCAAGACACTAGTTAGATGAGAATACAAGAGATCCTCAAGTCACCTACAAGATATTGCTATGCCTCATTCGACGAAGCTCCAGGTACCGACCATGTGGCAGTCAACTAGCAAGTTTAATAAGGCCCGCACTCCATGTTACTATTCTACCTGATCCAAGTGAGGTCAGAAAACATAGGTAGTTTAAGTGATGCATCGCCTCAATTGAGTTGTTATGTAGAGGCCGACCCTTCAGGGCCTAGGCGAGGTGCCATAACCTACAGCAGGGTAAATCCGAGGTAATTGACCATTCAATGTAAGGAAGCGTCTTCTTTCTTCACTCATTTCAAGAGATCTTCCGTACAAAAATCTTTTTGAATGATAATTTATGAGTCTTCTCTGCAATAGACGTCTTACAATCAATTTATTAGTTTATTTTTCAAATGTCAGACATAGGCTATAAAGTGGCAACTTTTCAGAATTATTAAATGCCCCTGAACATAAGATTGATAGAGTGACACCTAGGATGAGATTCCTCCACTGTCAAAATTAGGCCACGTGTCTTTTCATCCGACAGTAACCGTTCCATCGTTAGTGCCATTTTATACTCCCAAAAAGTATTATTATTAACCTTTTTATTTTCTGTATATACCTTGGTGCCCATACACCCATGTGACTCACGTCTTCTGTCCATCTCACACACACACACACACACACACACAAAAGTTTCTACTTTTATCATCGAAATGCTCACGACAATCTACACAATCGTAGAAAAAGGCCAGGTTTTGAGCAATTTGTCCAAGTAGAACCATGTGGATGTGAGTGGAGCCGGAATCTGTTGACCACGTCACTAGTCAAGAACCGAAATACCATTAAAGAAGAAAGAAATAAAGATAACAAAATTATTATAAAATGTTTATTATATCATCATGCTGCAAAATCACAAAGAATTTAAATTGTTTAATTGTGAAATGGGAAGCAAGACATATATTATATAATATCGATTAACACCACAAAAGTACCGGTGGTTATTTATTCTAGTGCATTGATGGGTTTTTGGTCTTCTCCAATAGTGCATTGTGGGGTCTTGATCGTGTACATATAGTTTGAAAAACGTATAGTTCGGCCCTAACAATACCTAGGGGGGTGAATAAGTATTTTATGCGAAATTAAAATTATATATTAATTAATAGGCAAAAAGTCACTAATTAATTATCTCTAGATGGTTAATCATACAAGTCATTTTTACCTATATTTAAATACCGCGGATCATACAATTAATAAATAAAGCAGTAAAGAACAACAGTATGATTACGGAGAAACCCAACCGAAAAAAACTCCAAGCACTTTTTCAGTCAATCCACTATAAACGACCGTCGACCAGACTAGATGACAACACATACTATCTGATCTCCTTACGGCAATTTCGACATCTCTCTTGTGTGCTCCCCTACACCAATTCCAACTGCAATTTCCATAGCTTTCCAGGATTCTGCTTTCCTGCAGCAACTCCTAACTTTGTGGAATTGTCTATCTCCTATGGATCACGAAAAACAACCCGTTCATCACCGACTGGAACTCTAGTTACCTTCCTATGATCTTCAGCAACTGACAAATGTGGAGGAAGTAGCGGTATGGTATTTGGATCATAAATTCGATGTTTTTCTCACCAAAATTCTCACACAGATGAAGGTTGAAAGATATAATACAGAGGAATCACTCTATAGACTTTTTCTCTCAATGTTCAACCTTAGGAATTTCGTGCAGATGAGTTTTGGTATATATAGGTAGGGTATAAAATAGATGGGCCGAGAAAAAAGCTTTGAAATCGCAAAATAAAACTTTTCCGTATTACCCTGTCGCATGAGCCAGAGCTCAGCGACGGTCGCGCGAAAATCGACGATAGTTCAGCGATTATGTTTCTATTTTGTAGCTCGAGCCAAACCTTAGCTACAGTCTAGCGAAAATTCGCTCTATTTTCCTCCTTTTTACCATTCTCGAGCCTTAGACCTAATAACAATATTTTCAACTATTCGCACATTACTCATTGACTTTATAACATAAGTACAATTCGATCCTTTTGTTTACAGAATTGCCAATTACAAAACGTTTAAAACATAACAAACTTCCCATTTAGTATTCTATGACAAAACTACTAATTAAGTCAAGGCAGTAATCAAAAATACATTACAAACTCAAAACCTATAATTGACTTGAATAATTCTGCAGTTTAATCAGCACCTGTTTCTTGAAATAAATAACTTAACACTCAGTGTAAAATGTGGAAAACAGTATAATAAAATAGTTCAAGCAATTTATATAATTTAGGCCATTTATGAATCAGTTATACTAGTTCAGTTTTAATATGCATGCTAAATCAAGACGTATTAACAATCTAACCCAACATACCATGAAGACACATTGATACCACTAAAACATCAAACTTAATTTAGCAGAACTGAACTTAAATAATAAAATGCCTTTGAGTTAAATAAAAATCAATGATCAATGAGTTTATGCAATAGTCAAATGTATCTATATTTTACCCCCAACAACCACTCAGACATAAATTACAAAACTAAAAAAAAAAATCATTTATATATATAAAAAAATCTAATTACATCCCGATTTTCGATAAATAGATGCATCATGTAAGCGTCAACAAAAATTCTAGATAACTACTATCTATTCTCACCCTATCAACAAAAATACATAAGTACTACCAAAAATATCTACTACTCCCCCTTTTTGTCACACAACGACAAGGGGTAAGCCTAGAACTAGAAAGCACCGGCAGCATCATCTGCATCATCGGAGCATATCCTCTCCTCAAAAGTAGCGTGTCCTAGTGGTTATGAATTAATCAAAGTCCATGCTGAATGTATCCAACAACACCCTGAAGCATAGCGAACTCGGCAGTGTCGATCGACATATTGCACATAGCTGCGTAATCTCCGCCATCATGCGAGCATGCTGCTCGACGAGCACTGTCATTCGACTTAAAAGAGTGATCGAAAGGTCGATAGGAGCAGAAGCAGAATGTGCAAACTCAGGAGAAGGAGGAGGAGGAATTGACTCGGACGAAGGAGGAGCTGAAGTAGAAATAGAAGGGATATCGGAAGGCTGAGGAGCAGTCGAAAAAGAAGGGAAATCGAAGGGATCAAAGGAAATGAGGTCATCAATAGAATCAGCTGGCACAATCAAGTCAACAGGCTATACAGGCTCAGATGAAGTATGACACCTACTCTAGGCAATTGTAGTATGGACAATTGGCTGAAAAATCCGCCTTGGAACGTTCTCGAGAAAACTGACTCCTAAGACTGTCACTAAGCGGTATATCAAACACACATAGGGCAACCCAACCTTCGTCCTAGTAGAATGAAAAGCCCTCAAGATCTGCTGGCATATGAAGGAAGGTAAGTCAATGGAATCACCATGCAGAAGGACATAGAGAAAATGAGGCTTTTCCATAGGTAATGAAGAAGTGTAGGAGACTGGCCATAGATTCGTGCACACATTGCACAACAGAATCTGGCCCTCAGTCGAAAGAGAACCAGTGTAAATTGCACCTGGACCACTCTCCAATGGTGTGTTGAACACCGTTGAACAGACTAACGAGTTCGTCGAAGTGAAACGGGAGTAAGAAAGGAAACATGGGGTGGACGACCTCGGAAATATAAATAAGACTCGAAATAACGCCTGAAGTAATCTTAACTACCCTACCCCGAAGAAACACCTGAAAAGTCGACCCACTAACATCATGGATGTGAGCGTAGAACTCTTGGACTAAAAGACTCGGTGGGGCTACTAACTCTATCAATAAAGGCTCCCAACCCTGAGAAGTGAAAATAGCAGCGAGGTCGGGGAATAGGTCGGACATAATGACCTCGCACTCAAAAAGGACGGGACATAAGGAAAACTGTGACCCAAAAACATCTTGGGTGACAACGAAGATGAACCTAGACCTACTAAACGAAGTGGAGGTACTAAGAGTGGAAAGGGTAGTGCGTGCTCTCTTAGGCGATATCTGAAAGAAATGAATCACAACATTAAAACCTCAATTTAAGATAGATAAATACATGAGATGCATGAATGCACGCAAAATGAGGTAAGTATGTTAACATGCAACGTGCACTAACATGAATGCATGACGACATGCAGTGATACCTAGACGTAAGTGACGTGAAGACATGACGCGTGCCATGATGTCTAGACGTAGGGACGTGATGTCATGACAAAGTGACGTGACGTCAACATGAACACATAACTCCATACACTCAACAATGCACTAACCCGATACCAACAAGTCGTATACCCCAATAAACAACATCCAATCCCAAACGAACAACACTTAAACGATAAACTTCACCTAAACAATTGATTATATCTATAACCACCCAAACTCACAAACCAATCACCAATACAAATGCATCCCAATCACCTAAACCAGCCATGCAACTAATCCCAAGCCAATGTCATCAACAACCAACACAAAAAAATTGACTATAGTGATGAAACACACAAGAAACCATAAAAAATCAAGTCAAAATGGTCATCAATCCACATATAGTTGCAAAATCATGCAAAAGATGATGAAATGAGATGTGAATGTTTAAAACAATTAATGTAACATCAAAACCCAAGCAACAATGATAAAAAATTCGAAAAACCATCAAGAAAAATCGCAAAAATGAGTAAAAGTCAAGGTATTCGAATTTTACCTTTCAAATTCGATGGATTGATGAAATGGCACTACCAAAATGCGTAAATGAATGTTTGTAGAGTTTAGGATGTATCAATTTTGTGTAGGTATAATTTTTTTTTTTCAGAAATCAAGTGAAAAATGGGAAGAAAATGCGTACAAACCCTAGAAAAAAAACTGAAAATTCAAATTTACGGTCCGTCACTCGAGCGATAAGCAAGTGAGGTAGCTTTTACTGCTGTCGCTCGAGTGTGTTCCAGAGATAAGTTCGCGACACTCCAATTGACAGAAATAGCACCAAAAATTTTAAAATTAAGAAAAATAGCATTTTTAATAATAATATGTTAATTTAAGCAACTCAAGCTCTCGACACTTCAATAATTCAAATCAAGCATGTAATCATAAGTCGAGTAATATCAAAAAGACTTTCCCACGTACTCAGTTAAGTTCAAGATGGAGTAAAGTGTATAAATGACTCATGTGTGTTAAGTGCCGCTATTTTCTCTTGAAAATGACTTAAAACCTTAAATTTGTGAGAAATGACATGCTAACATCACTGTTAAATAAGTATGATCCCTACTAATGAAAGTCAAACCCGAATAAATTTTAGAACCTGAAAACGAGCTCAATTTTATAATAAATTTTCTTTTCTCCCCCTGAATTTGAGCATATAATATTTTATATTACTTTTCTCATGAATAACATCTTATGTGCAGACTTTTGTCCATTAAACGACTAAATTGACCCATGTAATGAGCTTTAGGACAGTTAACCTAAGACAGATGACCATAGGCATCAGGTTATGAGAAACCCCTCGGGCTTAATTACTCGAGTCAAATAGGTTTCGAACAAAGGTATAAGATGAACCAAATAGTTAATCATATTCTCAATTTTTTGTTTCACAATGCAATAAATGCAGGGACACTATCACGAGCTAAGATCATCTAAATGTAGGTCAATTCATGTTCAAGGTCACCCTACTAACACGTGATTGTCATCCCATATCTCACATACGCGGTCCAGACTCACTCACAAGATCATAGTGTGTGCAATGTACATGATTACATGTCGACACATATACTCAATACTTCTCATTAAACCAAACCAAGCAATGAAAATAACAGTGTAAAACAGATAAATGCTTACTTGGTCACACATGACATGTTTAACATTACAACGATGTGTCATTAGCCTACATGAAAATATTTTTATTGCATTTTTCCAATTGTTTCAATTTTTTTTAAATAACACTTAAAGCAAATAAATGTATAGAAAAAAATAACAAAAATTACACATAAATAAATGGGATGCATGCGCGAATGAATGGACTGCACATGCATGCACCTAATCACCAAATTAAGGTGAAATTTGAATGCCCTTACTTTGAAGAGCACGACCATTCTCACTACCTTCTAGGTCGCTCATCTTAATCCAGACTTTCTTAGAAGTAGAAGTTAATTGAGTTAACCGAGTCATCTCTCGGTTAAGTGGCTAACTTGATTTGCAAGAAAGTTAACCTTGCTAATGAAATCCCGATTCTTACTTTTAGTCACACGATTATGACACCTAGGTCAAGTGTGTCCCAATGCACCACAGTGTTGGCAAGTGGGAATGAACCTAGGTTCAAACCTGCGCAGAGGTTGTTGTCAAAAAGTAGGATGATTGACCTTACGTTGTTCGGTAGGTCTCGATCCAGTGACATGCTTATCGGAATTTAGGATAAGCAGTCTCACGCGCTTTATTGGTGGCAGGAACGAATATGGTCTTGGACATGCTAGGAGTAGCATTATGGTTACTTACATAACCTAGACCGTGCCTATTTTCAATAGGCTTGTTCATCTTAAGCAGATTATCAAGCTTCTGCGAGTCACTCATAAATGACTGGAGTTGCGCATTAGATTTATTAAGATCAATAGTTAATGATTTAACCTTAATTTCCAAGTTTTTATTAACCAGCTTCAACTCATTCACTTTTCTAGTCGAGTGCTGAAGGCAACAGTTTTTCACGTTCAAGTTCAAGCTCGTTCACCCTTTTCGAGACGACTTTATTGATCTCCTTAATTTTGAGACTCTCCTCAAATAATTCATGATAAGATTCGTGAATATCACTCTCATCATCAGACTCTTCTTCAGATTTTTCGCTCTCATCCTCCTTTTCAACCTTCTCAATCTCACGGTCCAATTCGATTGTAGCAATCGAGGTGAAAGCCATAAATTTTTGTTCATCCTCACCTCCAGATGTCTTATTTTGAGAGTTGGAATCTGACTTTTCATTACTCATGGTAACAGCTGATGCCTTACACCGTTCTTTACCCCGAACTCCTCTTCAAATTAGGACATTCACTCCTAATATGACCAAACCCCTTGCATTCGTTGTATTAGACATAATGAGATTTCTTAATGGGAGTCCTAGAGATGTTTTTCTCACGTCTACCTCTCGAGAGTTTATTAGAAACATCACTATTCCGCTCTTGAGACTTTCTCCTATTCCTCATTACCTTCTGGAAGAAATAAGCAATTTCGTCATTCCTAAAGGTCTCAGTATTAGTGGACTCGCTCTCATCTTCTCTAACAATGTTCATGGCAATCGATTTAACCTTTTTGGGCTGTGAAATAGTGAGTTCATAAGTTTGAAGTGATCCTACGAGTTCCTCAATCTTAACAGTATCTAAGTCCTTTCTTTCTTCTATCGCCGTGACATTGGGTCTAAACCTCTTGGGCAGTGATCTAAGGACTTTCCTAACAATTTTTGACTCGGGAATATTTTTACCTAAATTAAAACTAGAGTTAACTATGTCTTCAGCTTCGCATAGAATTTCGTCTAACGATTCATCGTCCTTCATTCTAGTCTCTTCAAACCTAATGGTCAACATCTGCAGTTTAGAGTTTTTAACCATTTTAGTTTTCTCACGTGTGGTTTCTAATATGTCCTAACTTTCTTAGCAATTTCACACATCGCCACTCACCTAAACTCCTCAGCAGACACAGCTATGAATAGGGCATGAAGACCCTTACTGTTATATTTACATTCATCAAGATTAGTTTTCGACCAAAGTGAGATATCAGTGGGTGTGACAACACCTGTAACAATAGTTATAGTTGGAGCCCACCCATTTTGAACGCTAACCCAAATATGTTCATCTAGAGCTTTAAGAAAAGCTCTCATTCAAACTTTCCAGTAAGTATAATTGCTTCCATCGAAGAATGGAGGCACAGACAAGGACTGGCTCATCTAGAATAACAAACTAAAGGTCAGGAATCGAATTAAAGCTCTAATACCAATTGAGAAACGCGTAGTTCGACCTTAACAACACCTAGATAGGGTGAATAGATGTATAATGCGGAATTAAAAACTATTACGAATTAAACACCAACAAGTTACTTTTAATTCTTATCTAGATGATTAATCAAACAAGTCACATTAGTCCTAAGTTTGTATACTGTAGTTTGTATAATCAATCAGAATAACGAAAGCAGTATTCAACACCAGAATGATCACGGAGAAACCCAACTAGGAAAAATTTCAGGCACTTTGCCAGTCAATCCACTATAAACGAATATAACAACTTACAGTCTACTAGACTAGACGACTCGTACTATCTAGTTTCCTAACTAGACTCCTAATAGCTCTCCCTGGACACCGTGCTCCCCTGCACCAATCCTTAGCTGCTGTTGCCAAAGCTCTCCGTAGACTCTGCTACCTTGCAGTACTTCAAACCTTGTGAATTCGTCTATCTCTAGTAGATCACGAAGAACGACCCGTTCTTCACAGACAAGAACTCCTGTCGACTCCTTTAGATCTTCAAAACTCTGACCAGATAAATATGAAGTACTGGTTTGATATTTGGATTATGCACTCGATGTTTTTCTCACTAAAACTCTCACAAGAATGAAGGTTGAAGGATATGATATGGAGGAATCGCTCTCTGAACTGTTTCTCTCAATGTTCAACCTTAGAAAATTCACACAAGTGAGGTTTGGTATTTATAGATATGTTAGAAAATGAATAGGCTGGGTAAAAAGACTTTAAATCGCGAAACAAAAAATTTTCGAATATACCTGTCGCTTGAGCAAAGGTTCAATGAAACATGTCACTAGAGCGAAGTCCTGGCGACGGTTCAGCGACAATATTTCTGTTTTTGTACCTTGAGTCAAACCTTAACGGTCTAGCCAAAATCCGCACCGTTTTCCTTATTTTCCCATTCTCGAAACCCTAAACTCAAACACCTACCTTTTGACTAATTGCACATTAATCCTTAAACTTTTACAATATATCAATTTCAATCCTTTTGTTCACAGAATCGCCAATTAAAAAATTCTAAAAAACAACCAACAATTACATTGCATAAAGCATGTACTCCATGTACTACTTAAGGAACTTTACAACAATATCTATGTACCAAGTGAAAAGTCAGGGATTTCAGTAGAGTCCTAGTTTTGCCCCACATCACAAAAACCATAAACATCTCTTTCAATTAATCCAAACTTAGCCCTATAATGTCTTTATTTTGGATCCAACCATTGCAAGGTACTAGAGAACCATACCATTGCCAAATGACAACAAAATCCATAGTTTCCTTTAGAAACTTCATGTCCTAGTTAGATAAAATCCAAAGGAAGTTTGAGGTCAAGCAAAAGCAAGCATGACTCTCGTGGCCATGCCAAATTCCTTTGCAGTAGTAATTGGTTACTGTCGTTAAAAGAAGGAAGCATTCTTCATTTCTCACTTTTATTTGAAGAGGCAGATAGCTTTTTCTCCCAGTTCTGGAAGAAATAACCTTATTTGAAATAAACTAACCTACCTTATATAAAGTAGATCTAATGCAGACAAATATCTTCAGTTATACACAAATAAGCCCTAAAGGTTTTATTTCACACAACATGCATAAGAATGAGTGGACTACCTTTTCACAAAGCTTATGCATTCCCCTTCAGTATCCGTAGATACCCTCCTACGCGCAAACAAAAACAAAAGGGGAAGATACGAGCTTAGTCTCTAATAACAGCAGGGTAATGCCCATGGAGTGCAGTAAGCATTGACTAGTAACAACTCGAACTGATGGAGAGGCCAGAGGTTAGTCAACTCCATATTCTCTTTTCAATATTGCAACTCAAATAAACCAACTTTGTACACCACACAAAGGGCAAGCTGGACAAAAACCTCTCTCTCATCTCGTGAACTAAAAGTATGAAGAGGGAGAATTATGTTATTAGAGAATATAAAAGTAATTTTTTTTCTTCAACACGGTAGACTTGCAAACACAAGATAAATTAGGTTTAGCTTGTTAGTATTTTTTGTAGTAGAGAAGATTTGATAACAATCTTTGAGGAAGCGAAGAGGCTATTCAGGTGCCCCTACAATTTGAAGAAAGTTCAGCTCTGGTAAAATTCCTAAATGAAACAAAAGATTTGAATTGGGTCTTTGGCCATTGAATTCCATCATCATCAATCAATAAAAAGCTCTTATTCTTTCTTGAAAATAAAAAATAATAATATGTCTTTCTTTAAAAGCTTCACTGTGAAGCACCTAAATACAATACAAGTTGAAGAATGTTAACAACCATTCGAGCAGACCAAATATTACATTCTATTCCTACTATACGAGAAGGTAAATTGTCAAGGCGAACAAATCAATCTAGTTACATGTTTCCAGGAAATGGAATGGAAGCACATCAGTGGTAATATCCATTCTCATCGAAAGCAAATCTTTGAGAAAGATGAGCTTTGCATGTAAGATACTTTCCCATTGCTCAGAACCATATTGATCAAAGATTCCTCTAGTATCAAGCGAATCGAGCTTTCTTGTTTTTTTCTTCCTAAAGGTATTAATTGTACGTAAAGACATCAGATTTTCCAATAGACATAATGAAGCATATTGATATACATAATCAACATAGCATAAGGTTTCAAAAGCCACAAATAAGAGACATGATTAAGTACAAGAACATATAATAACTAAGCCCTTGTTTGGCCCCAATTTTCTAAAACACGATTTTCTTCCCCAATCCATTTTCAATCACAAATTTTATGGGACTTACAACTTCTATAAACATTTTAACCAAATTTCATGTACTTTTATCAGAATTAACTAAAAATCTGATTTGTAGAGTTGCATGATCTGTTAACTGGTCATGAACACTACCTCAAACACATGGATGGACATACTTCGACCCTGGTTGTTAATGCCAATTCCTCCCAACGGAAGTCATCGAATCTTTGGTTCAAAAATAACAAGAATCGTTCCAAAAAAATTCTTCCAACAAACCTCCTTCAAAGAAATCCTCTGTTGTATGCCAAATCTGTAATCACCCCGGTCATACCGTAAAGAATTATGCCAAATTATAGTCTCGACCTGTTGCCAATTGTACTACTTCTTCGGCTCCATCGAATGGCAAATGGCTTCTTGATTCTGCTGCTTCCCATAATATTACGTTTGGCAAATCTCTCTATTCATTCTGAATATGATAGACAAAATGAGGTTGTTCTTGGAGATGGTACAGTTTTGCATGTTGCTAACATCGGTTCCACTACTATTTCATCCCATTCCCATTCTCTTTCTTTAAAAGAAAGCCTGCATGTGCCTCTTATTCATAAAAAAAATGATCTCCGTTCACAAGTTTACTCATGATAAAATGTAATTGTTGAATTTCACCCTTCTTTTTACCTTGTGAAGAATCGGATAACGAGAGCGGTGCTCATGCGCAGTAGGTGTGAAGGTGGTGTTTATCTAATGGAACTATGTTCTTCTTTACCTCAAGCTCATGCCATTACATTGGCTGGAATTCATTCTTCGTTTGATCGTTGGCATCATCGGTTGGGCCACCCTACTCCAAAACTTTTATCATCTCTTCTTCGTAGTTATAACTTACCTGTATCCTCCTCCAAGTCCTTATTGTTAGGACGGGCCAAAACCCGTCCAAACCCGCCTAACCCCCCCGACCCGACCCGACCCGACCCAAACCAACCGGTTTGGGTCAGTTTTTAGTTTTTTTTTGTGGGTTTCGGGTATGTGGGTGATTATTTGGGTCGGGTTGTGGGTCACCAGAAAAAACCCGGTACAACCCACCCAA
>CAIGRQ010013970.1:0-13162 GCA_903798375.1 Fraxinus sp. D2006-0159
GGTTTCTAACTCTTGAATTCATTATACACACAAGATAAGGTCCAATACGTATAGTCTTGATACGTAAACAACACTAAGAGAAACATATTAAAATGTTATATCCTTTAGCCTAACTACTTTCGAGCTAAGAGATTCAAACTGTGTGGTTGAAACACATAAACCATTATAATAATGGTCCTGTACCAAAACCACTTTCACGTATTTCTATTTGATACATTTTTCTTAGTTCATTTTCCAATCTCCTCATTATCCACATTTGTTTTAGTTCATTTAAAGATTAAGATCCGAATTTTTGTGCGAACTAGAACATTGATACACAAGCACGTTCTCTAGATTTAGCAACATCAAGTCGTACATCGTTTAACTCATACAGTGGATAGTGTCAATAGAGGAAATTGACACTTCAATTCATAAGTCACATTGACCTTCAAAGTTCCTATCCATTGAAATGAGACTAGTTTGAACTTACTACTCACAAAAAAAAAATTGTGACAATAAATAAATAAATTGTTAACACTATGTTGACCAACTAAACTCAGTCACATTTGAGAAAAAAAAAATCATCTATAATAGAACTTAACGATTTAAATGCTCAAGTACTAAAATCTAATTTTTTTTAGTGCTTGACAAAGTTCTTTATCTTTATTATCTAGAGTAGTCTGACCTACATCAGATCTTCAATTACGTGGTTGGTGCTATCTTAAACATCATTTTCTTCTCACTGAAAAATTTATTATGCCAATTGTTATTGCATTTAACTTGTCACCTTTATTAAAGTTAACAACTATAGATTTTGATGCTATGATCTATCAGGTTTTAGAGACATTTTATTCTCAGTCAATACCCATTTATGTACATATACCATTTTGCATTAATGAAAGTTAACATATACGATAGTTCAACGTTAGGCACGGAGTCGAAAGTTTACTATGTTTCCAATCATCGTCCACAATCATATCTAGACTTAATTTCATAACTCAAAATTCCAGAATTATAAGCGAGAATTTCATTAATTCTTCCAACTTGAGAACTTCCACTCAGTTGATGAATCAAATAATTTTAGGTAAGATTTTTTCTAAATCTTCCAATCATCGAATTATCACTCAACGACAATCAATAGGTCTAAGTAAGAATCTCAATATTCTATTGACCTTAGCATTCATAACAATTCATGAATTAATAGAAATCATGTAATTTAATAAGATAATTCCATAATATGCTATAAAAGTATAAACGTGCACATTTATCCAATTATGACATATACCATCATATCACAAATTAATTCTTCCAGAAAATAATACTAATTACAATTGAAGAATAAAGCTCACATCATTTAAGTTTCATTATACAATCTCTTAACATCAATTTAATAAATGTTGCTATACAATCTCGACAAATGGAAAGTGACATCAAAATTCTCATATTCTACTTATCACAAAAAATTAACCCAAAAATAGTTACACGTTTCATTAGGTCATGCTCCAGATCTATTTATTAATTTCAATAAGCACATAACTTTTCAATAAGTTCTATAGCCTTTGCTTTCTACCATTTCCTCTAGGGATGCTACGAGTGTGCATAGATCTAGTAATATTTGATCAAACACAAAAATTGGTAACAAATTATAATGGATCACATAACATAATCAAAGACCCACACAACTCATGAACGTATATTAAAACATTGTATTTTAAATACTTTTAGAGTATTTTTCATTTTTCAAAAAAAAAAAAAATGAGAACATATCAAAAAAAAAAAAAAAATTGTATAGGAGTTGCATCCTTTTAATTTCCATTATAAGAGTTCATTATACTTGTCAAATAAATAGAAAAATTATTCGAGCAAGCATTTATTAATGTTCAAGTTNACTTTTAGAGTATTTTTCATTTTTCAATAAAAAAAAAATAAGTGTACTTCAAACAATAGCTCCCACTAGCAAAATACCATCTAATAAATATTCTTGATTTTAAAAAGAATTTCAAAATTTACTCAAGTTTAAAAAAATATATATTTTTAACTATCCAAAAATTAATTTACTTATATTGAAAAAAGTCAAAAATAATTTAGAGATCAATCTACAATTTTTAGAATTAAAATCGAGTTCCTCATGCGCCCTCACTTGCAGGACCAATCTACAATAATTTCTTAAATTAATAAAAAAATAATAATAGGGGAGCGTTAGCGCCACCACGCCGTTCTCGAAAAATCTTTTCAATTGGTCATCCCAACTAATTTCAACGTTCTGAGTTCATTTGTGTAGACATATTTTACAAAATCAATGTTTAATGCCACGCTTGGGACATTAACAGATTTGCTCGAGAATCAATATGGCAAAAAAAAATGCAAAATTTTCAGATATTCAACCAAGTTTTGAGAAATCTTAATTCTTCATTTTAAGGACAGAATTAATGATTTATATCATTGGAAAGGTTTTGGGAAGATCTATCCAACCCTATCAAATGAGAAGTATGAACTATAATGTAGAAGAAGTTATCATGAGATGAAGTTTCGGATTTTACCAATCTTCTTGCAAAAAATTAGATTCACATCTAAATTTTTGGAGACCATAACTTCGTTAGAATGCCAAGATTAATGATCTTTATATCATTAGAAAGGTTTAGAGAAGATCTATCCAACCATACCAAATGTGAGCATGAAACACAGTGTAGAAGAAGTCATCATGTGATGGAGTTTCGAATTATACTGATTTTCATGTAAAAACTCAAATTTACATCCAAATTTCAAAACCTCATAACTTCTTTATTTTAAGTCCAAAATTTAAGTTCTTTATATGGTTGGAAAGCTTATTAAAATACCTTTCTAACAATACTAATTTTACTGTACAATTATCAATGTGTAGAAAGCAGTAAATTATCAAAAGATGTCATTAAAGACCACATAAGATTTCAAAACTTTAAATATAAAATTCATAAGCCAATTGTATCATGTAATGTCATATTTAAGCATGTATCACAACAAGGAATTCAACCTTATGGCTTTAATACTAATGAAGTAATTTGCAGCATATTTTAACATGAATTTCGGGCCAAGACACTTACTTGAAATGATGAATTTCAATATCTTTTGAATATTTGAATCACCTTGCTTGTCAAAACTCCAAATCTACAATTTTCTTGCACTCCAATGGTCCCAATCCCGATTACAATGGAAGTTGATTATTAGCCACAACCTAAGTACCAATTTCTATGAGTTTTCATGTCAAAATAGTGGTTCTAAGTGCCTTTCAATTTTAGTGATATTTTCCATACGAATTTTCACCATCTTTATTGTCATCTTCTCCCTCTCTTCTTTGTTAGACCAAAAAATTGGGGGTTTTTTTTATGGGAGTTATGTGATGTTGCGGGGAGTTGTTGATTTGAATTTTAAATTCAAATCACTCCCTCCAACCCTTTTGATATCTTGTTGGTCGGGTCACCCCACATGGACGACGAGGAAATTGTGAAAGATGGCCCGATCATCTTTCCAAAATGTCCTTTGACCACTTAATAAAAAAAGATAAAAGGTTGAAATAGGAGTTAGAAAACAAAAGGCCAAAAATACCCTCAAGGAGAAAAGAAAAAATTCTCTCACACTCAATTCAGTCGAAACAGTCGACCAACACCGACCACCACATAGTTACCCAGTCACCGGCGAATCAACAAGGTTTGTTTTGGTGACTATGAAATGTATTTTTCATATAAAGTAGATGATTGTTTAATTTTGACCTTTATTTAACTTATTTGTTGATTATTTAGGTAGATTCCAGAGTAGACTAGATTTTGGAGATGTGTTTTATTTTATTTTTTGGGGAGGAGAGATGAGGAGGGGGGACTTGATTTTTTGGGCTAGAGATCGTTGGAAATGACGATCTCCGGCCGTTAGCAGTTCGCAACATTAGGTAGGCTGACTATTTAATAGTCGGCCAACCGCCCAAGACTAACGGTTTGCTCGTCCATTTTTATACACTTTATTAATTATTTAATTTTTACATTCTTACATAATATTTTTATTACGTATTTAGTTTTTTTATTTCATTTTTTTATTTAATTTTTTTATTTAATTTCATTTATTGTTATTTTTCTCTCTTTTCGTTTCGTTTCGTTATATATATATATATATAATTTTAAACTGACTATTCCTATTCCTATTTAAGTTAAATAAATTATTTTAAACTGAATATTTTATTCATTTTTTTCCTTTTTTAAAATTATTTTTAAACAAATCTTTAATTTTTTCAATTTTACTTAAATAATATTTATATTCTTTATTTAATTTTGTTTAATTTTTTATTATTATTTGTTGGTAATAATTTAAAAATACTTTAATTATTTCCTTCTTATTTTAATTTTTTTTCAATTTAAAATAAATTTTAATATTTTTATTATGTATTTAATTATTTATTTTGTTCTTTATTTTTTATTAAATTAAATTTATTATTATTTTTCTCTTTTTTTCTTTTGTTTATTCTTTATATATATATTTTTGGTAAAATTTACAAATTAAAAAAAAAAGTATTCCTTTTTAAGTTAAATAAATAATTTTAAACTGAAAATTAATAAAGTTGATATTCTTTTTAACCAAATTACCAAATTCATTTGTTTTTCCTTTTTTTAGTTAGATATTCTTTTTTTTTAAAAAAAAAAGAAAATCTTTAATTTTTTAATTTTATTTTGTTTAATTTTTATTATTATTTTTATTATTATTTGGTAATAATTTAAAAATACTTTAATTGTTTTCTTCTTATTATAATATTTTTTTCAATTTAAAATACTTTTTAATATTCTTGCTTTAACTTTTTTATATTTTTAAAATTTTCTTTAATTTATTTTTCATTATTTTTTATTTTCTGTCATTAATTTGTATTTAATTTAATTAATTATTTTTTAATTTGTATTGAATTTATTTTTCATGTTTCTTCTTTAACTTATTAAGCCCTTGTTTGGCACCCATTCTAATCTCATTCTCATTTTCATTTTTTTTTATTTTTTGATTTCAACCACACATTCTCCAAATAAAATAATATTACACACAAATCTAAAATTTTCATCACTTTTTCACCACACATTCTTCCATCAATCATTATTCCAAAATTTCTCATTCTCATAAAATGGGTGTCAAACAGGGGCTAAATCATTTTTTTATTAGCGTCGATGTGTTGCCTATTGTAGTTGCAATTCAGTTTGTTTGATTTTCTGAGATTACGCGTAATTTTATTATCTCTTGATCAATATTCTAACATTTGAATTTTTGCATGATGGAGTACTATTTAGATGTTGAGTTGAGACGGATGACGGGAAAAGCTACTTGGAATAGTAGCTTTAAGATTTTTACTTCTGTATTGGAGTTGCTCGATGATCAGTACGGAGATGTGCTACAGTAGACCTTCATGTGGCCCTCGTACCAGTTGCTAGAGGTGTAGTACTCTAGGCAGATCATCGATGCACTAATATGTCGACTTCTTAGGCTAATCGACGGTGATGCCCTCCACTTCGACCTCGGGGGCAAGGTCGTTAGTTTCTCCATGTTTGAGTTTGCCTTGATCATTGGATTGAAGATTGCAGGCGACAAGACAACCACTGACGGTACTGAGAGAAGCAATGGGCTATACGAGACGTATTTCTAGGGACAGGAGACGGTGTTTCTACCCTAGTTGATGGGCCGATTAGGGAGTGCGAATAGATGTTGTTCCCAAGAGCTAAATGTTATATCCAACCACTAGCCATTTGCTAAATGGGAAATTGACCTCATAGGACCTTTTCCCAAAAGGGATAGGAAATTTGAGCTTCGCAATTGTCGGCATTGATTATTTCACCAAATGAGTAGAGGCCGAACTGCTTGCCAAAATCACTGAAGCCAACACTTCTAAATTCTTGTGGAAGAGTATCATTTGTAGATTCGAAATCTCCTATTCAATTGTCTCAGATAATGGTTGATAGTATGACAACAAGAAAGTCTGGAATTATGTGAGGAGCTGGGCATCAAGAAACATTTTTCCCCACATCATCCCCAAACAAATGGATAGGTAGAATCTATCAACAAAACAATCAAATACACGTTGAAAAGAAAGTTAGATGCTTCTAATGGGGCCTTGGTCGATGAGCTAGCTCAAGTCCTTTGAGCCATCAAAACTACAAGAAGAACTGCTACAGGAGAGACTCATTTCTATATAGCCTACAGGGTTGAGGTTGTGAACCCAGTGGAAGTGGGTCTATCATCTCCTCATCGAATTCATTTCAATGAAATATCCAATGATGAGATACGAAGATTTGTGCTTGAACTTCGTGAAGAAAAGAGGGATGACTCTTAGACAAAATTGGTCATTTATCAATGAAAAAGGAAAAAATATTACAATGCAAAAGTAAAAAAAAGATCATTTCGTTTGAATGAGATGGTGCTCGGAAGGTTAGTTTTGTCTTCTAAAGAACATAGATCAGGAACCCTTGGTCCCAATTGGGAGAGCCCTTATTGCATCAAGGAAGAAGTTTGGCCAAGAACCTACAAAATTGAAAATATGGATGAAAAAACACAGCCTCATCCTTGGAATGTAGAATATTTATGCAAATACTATCAGTGATGATGTAAGTATTTTGTATCTACAGTTTGCGATTTGATAAAAATAACTTTTATCAAAAGTGTTCATAAATTAAAAATACTTCCCAAGAGGCAAAAGCCTTGGGAAAAGCCTCTGCATAGGCGAATTTTTCTTTTGTAGAGAAGTGTGAGCACCTTGATGAAGAGCTGGATCCCAAGGGGACCACTTTTAAATTCGCAAAGTGCTGCACATGCCCTTAATAGCAGTTGTTAAGGAAGCCTCAGAATGAGCGAGGTGCTCAACCCCATCCTTAAGTAACAAAGTTCACAATATAAAAATTAAACTAAATTTCCATAGGTTCATTAAGAACAAAAAAAAAAAAAAAACACTTCCTATTGAGAAAGCTTAAAGGGAAAGCCTCTACATAGACGAACCGTCCATATGAAGAGAAGCGTGACTACCTCGACGAAGAGTTGGATCCCAAGGGGACCACTTCTAAATTTGTGAAGTGTGGCACATGCCTTTAATAACAAACTTTACTGAAGAAACCTCAGTATGGATGAACTCCTCAACCCCATGCTTAGGAAAAGAAAGGAAAGTGAACTCGTGCAAATTATAAACAAAGTTTTAAACAAAAGTTTGAAGCGCTAATGAGCTTCAGTTTATAAACATCAATGAACTTAAGTTCATAAACTTATTAAGGTATACGACCTTCTAACACTTATGCAAAGTTATAAGTTTGATTTTAGCTATTGAAGTTCGATGTACTTGAGTTCTGAAGCTTATTACGGTGTATGACCTTCTAACACTTATGCAAAGTTATAAGTTTGATTTTAGCCATTGAAGTTCGATGTGCTTAAGTTCTAAAGTTAATTCAGGTATATGATCTTCTAAAACATAGGCAAAATTGCAAGTTTGGTTCTAATTGATGAAGTTCATGGTGCATGAATTTGTTATTCTAAGTTTGAAGTGGTTGAAGAGCTTCGGTTTGATTCTATTGTTTAAAGTTTAATATATATAAGTTCGATGTTATCATGAATCTGATGTTGTCTTTAGTCTGATATTACTTGTTACTTTACGTTTAAACATTATAGATGAAGTACAAGAGGTTCGAATCATAATGATAAACACGTCGGTACGTAATCAGTAAAAGTAATAAATATAAAAGTAAATAACACAAGGTATTGAATCATTAGTACAATATTTACACTTGGTAGACCGAAGCCATTTACATAGAAACAGCATAAAAGAAAAAAGAAAAAGAAGACATAAGTTCTAAGCAGGTGGAAGAGAGAGAGCCACAAATGGAACAATCATTACGAACCACTTCTTTAGCTGTTTGTTCAGCTGCATCATTTTCAAGTTCAATCACTTGGCTTCCATTATCCGGAGTTTTAGGTTCAGGCTCCTCCTCAAGAAATTCTGCTCTTAACTCCGGAGTGTCGATACCTTAAATGTTGACCTCTAGCCACTCCGTCATATCAGTGTAGGCATACCTCCGCCAATACTTAGCAAAACTTCTGTATGACTCTGTCAAGTGGAAGTTGGCAAGGAAACATTTCTCAACATCACTACCAACAAATTGAGCCTCCTGGTTGGCAGTTTCCACTTCTTCACTCAAATCGGTCACCTTGGAGTTCAACTCCCCCACCTGTCCCTTCAAAATTGAATTCTCCTTATTAGCCTTCTCCAAAGCCTCAACTGCCAGCCGCTGATGGGCATCGGAGGTCTCCACTCACTTCGTTAAAGATCCCACTTTGCTTTGGGATAGGTGGACCTCCTTCTTCAAATTCTCAATTTTTGTTAAGGTAGAAGCTAGTTTCAAGGACTCATCTGCCTGCTTCTTCTTCAGAGCCTTCGCCTCAGCTTTGGTCTTACTGGCAACCTCTTCAACCTGGGAGGCTTTATTGACAAACTCTCAACATTTTGATTGAAGGTTTTTAAAGAGGGCTTCAACCTTTATAGTCACACCAAAGGCCCTCCTCACTTAGCTCACCATCGTGGAGAATACGTCTACGACGTCGCTGGTCTCCACAAAATTATGTCGCCTCTCTGTCCAGTACTTGTGAAAGTGGTCGTGGCAGTCTGAACTTCTGGACGAAGAAAGAAAAGACTTTTAGGAGCCAGCTCCTCGCTCCTATTCTTAACGACGAGCCTTTTTCTTGAAAGAGCCTCGGAAGCTATGGAGTTGTTTGTGGGCTTCACCTTCTTGGCAGATTCCTACCTCTGGGGCTCCAAGGGAGCTGCCTTTTCTGTCCTCCAGAGGCCGCAACTATTGAGGCTGCCATTAGCTTCTCCCTAAGTAGGACACTGGAGCGAGGTAGGGGAATATAATTGGAACCACCTATCTTGGTGGTGGAGAACCTCTGCTTCTTCTTGGGCTCCTCCACAACCACTTTCTTCCCCTTATCAACTCGTGGAGGTCTTCCTTTCTCCTGGCTGCCAGCCTTCATACTCACCCTCTCAATTTTATCCCTCACCTACTTTGTTTCGATAGATGAGGGCTTCATGCCCTTGTGACCCGAGGTGGAGGCAGCGACGATAATTGTGGCCATGTCTGGGCTGGGATTCCATCGTTTTTCAAAATTTTCTACAAAGTAAATCACAAGTAAATAAAATATAGTGGAGTAAAAATAAAGATAACTACAAAAGAGCAAAGTATACCCCTCCTAGCCATTAAACAGAACTCTTCAAAAAATCTTCTTGAAACTATCAACCTGTTGAAATCTTGTAAGGAGGAGGATCGGCGGTATATGCTAGCAAGAGAGTCCCAGTCACTCTCAGTAAGGTCAAAGTGCTCAAACGACCTTACAAGACAACAAAGAAATGTTAAGTATCAGATCTAGTGAGTCAAAGAAAAGATAAGACTAAAACGACACTCATTGGCTTCAGAGTAGGAAGCTAGGATTTTGACGTGGGGGACGATATCTCCCTCACACTCTTGCCGCTTCCCCCAGACCCAGAATCACGTTTCGTTCTATTCTTTGATGGAGGAAGGCATGCTTAAGATAAAGGAGGAGTGTGACCCCCACGAACACAAAGAGTACCATCCCCTAAAATTCTTTTTATCTAAGATGCGATGTTGGAAAACAGACTGAAAGACATGAAGGGACATGTCCTCACCCAGGAGGTATCCTCCCAAGGGAAGTACGTCCCTACCAATTGGACCCAAGCATTAGGGACGAGCTGGGTGGGGGCTGGTTTGTACAGCCTAAGGACAACCCGGTAAAAAGCGTGAATAGGAAGGCAAAGCCCAACATTTAAAAGAAACTCACTTATCGTAACATATACGGGCCTAAGATAGCAAGCTCGCTCATTAGGAGTGGAGGAAAGGAGCTCTATATCATAGGGAATCCTATACTTTTCCCTAAGATTCACTAAATGAGACAGATCTACAGAAGAAAGGATTTTGGCTTCCCCAAGCTATACCAGTATCTCTCTTACCCTCCCCAGGTAGAACAATACTCCACCCTAACTAGGTTGGCAGTGTTGGTGATTTGCACTCCCATCTCGCCAGCCAGTTCACTCAAATCCACATTATCCCTACATAAGTAGAAGATGGCATTGATTAAAATCTTTTAAAAAAGTTAAAAGAACCAATACTTACGAGTTAAAGTTAGAAGATGGTGATGGTAAAAAAAACACCAAAGAGTTGCAGAAGAAGCAATGGAGAGAAATGAATAAAAACTTGAAAGATTCTTGATGAGAAAACTTAGAGAAAAACTCGAAGTTTTGAAGAAAGCTAATGTTGAATTCATGAAAAGCAAGTGGTTTTTCCTACAAATGTTTTCCTTTTATAGGCAGGGCCTCTTAATCCTAGTCGTTGGATGATGATCTGGCTCATTGACTATTCATTTGAATATCAAATCTGAGTCACTCAACACGTTGTCGCTTCATCTTCTACGGCTCAGATCAGAGCATCTACTACACGTACCCTCATGTTCCTTAGGTTTGCGAAGCATGTGGGAGACAACCATCATTGTGCATTAAATGGGACGACGGTTGCATACATAGGAAGTTGAACCGCTTTAGCTGTCTTTTCTTAAAACGTACCAGACAGCAAATCATTGGACACAATAACTAAGGACGCCTCGTGTTCCTCAAACATGCTAAAGTCAAACTCTTCGTAATTATCAATTTTGAGGCCCAGTAAGGGCTGGACCCAACCCTTTTCGTCCAGTTGAGACGAAGCTTCAGCTTTGCAGAAGTACTTCACGCAAGACAACCTCGGAATTTCCCTGCTTTGCTGACCCTTCCCCAAATTGTTCTAGAAAGTTAAATACATCTAAGTATACGCACTTAAAACAACACTGTGAGGAGGGCTGCACAAGTCATACACATTGGGGATATTATGGTATGATGTAAACCATCTGCTGCTAAAATTTTTATTTACATTTAAGTCAATGCATTACATAAATAGACATGCCAAGACTTGGGAGACTATTGTTATACCTCGCCACCGAGGCTCAAAGTCAAAGTGCCACGTAGCAATCCACGTAGACAGATAATCAACAAAAAAGTCAGCAAAGACCTAAGTGGTCAAAATGCAAAGAAATTATGCAAACTACAGAGGCACTTCCTCAATTAACGAAGTACTACACTTGGGCTGAGACACTACCTCAAGAAATGAAGAAATGAGCTGAAACTCTCTACTCAGACGACCAACTCTAAAGCTCTCAGCTCATCCGAAACTCATAAGCAGACGTTATCTCTTACAATATATTTGAATATCTTTTAGAAGTGATTGATGTAACACTTGTAATAGATGATGACAGGGTGTCAGCCTATTGTATAGGGCGGCTGACCCCTTATCAACGTATTAATTGTATTAATAGATAATGATGTGAAGCCTCAACTAAGGAGATGAGACCTTGTGGTTTTGATCCAACGGACACCACGTCGACTAAGGCAGTATAAATAGATCATCTTTGTAACTTAGAAGGGGTTGGAAAAATTGGAGTTAGGATTCTTATTCTCATATATTAATGAACTTTTATATATAGAATGAGTAAGAAATATTTATGAATACTCTTACAAGCATTTTCATCTCGTATTACACACACTTGGTAGAGAAATATCTTAATAGACAGTCTCATAATTTACATACTCGATTGTTTTCTATCCTTCCACATATTCTAGCGAGATCTTTGGTTAGTGGATTTGGTTCTCGGTTGGTGATCATTGTTAGCATGATCATCTTTGTTTCACCCGTCAAAGCTCGAACATTTTTGTTTCTCACCGTAAAGCACTTCCCGCATTCAAGTCAGCCTCCTTTCTCACCGTTTCTCCTATAGAAATGCGTCGAAATTTGCTTGACATGGCGAGAGTGTGCACGACATCTATTGGCTCATTTTTCGTGGTCAACTAACCGTAAGGCTACTTCAAATTAGAAAAACCAACATGGTGCGCATGTATCACACAGATAATGTTGGATTGTGTGCTCATATAGTATAGTTTTACTGATGTAACATATTATTTTTATAATATATAAATTGGGATTTTTATTTATTTTATATTATTGTAATTATTTAACATTGAGCATGTGAATTAAACTATCTATAATCACTTGTAATAATATAAGTAGGTGTTTGCAATGAAAAGTACAGTGTGACAACTTATATTTTAATCACAAAAACATTGTTCACAATTAATAAATAAAGATTGACCACTGTACTAGAAGAAGGTTGTAGCGTTAAATGATTCATTATTCAGAATTGCGATTTGTCCTTATCACAATAAACACTAGTATATTTCTTGTGTAATAAACAGATTATGTATTGAATTTGATTCTATAACATGATCATGCAGATAATGTAATTCCACTTGATTGCAGGGTATTTTATCTAAATTTCTGGACATAATTATTTATATCTTTTCGTGAGTTTAAAGATATAAATTTATGGTGAGATCAATTCGATTAAGTTAATAATGTTAGTCTCAACGTATCGTTAGCATACAATATTAAAGAAATATGGTCAACGGATTAAAAATTCTTAAATTACAGAAAATAACGTATGTACGTAACCTATTATACAGCTGACTTCAAGATTGTTTCATTTAATTACGTGACCTTAAAAGAGACACAAAATTTAGTGTTTCCCTTGAACCTCAAGGCCCTCAAGCTATTTCAAATAGAATTCCTGATATAACTCATGTAAAATTGCATTAGTAATATATGATTGTTCAAGTTCCTAATTAAAGTAAAAACCTAAGGTTAAGCCTATTCTTGTATAATTAATTAATATTTCATTGCAACCTATGCCTTTAGTTTGGGAGAAATGTTATGATAACCTACCTTGCCTTGTATTTAATTAGGTCTGGCGAAAAAGTAATAATTTTAAATCTTAAATATCCACTTATTATCTACTACCTTTTGATGTTTGATCTTATCTTTTTGGAATGTGGGGTTGAAAAGTTGATAAACGTCGTGAATCCCATTAAACGTTTGATTAAAAATAAGTTTGGGAAAAAATTAATTTTTAAAAAATGGGTATCAAATAGAGACTAAGTTCCTATTTTGGCCTACCTTTTTTGAAACTCATTTTTTCCCCCCAAAATCATTTCCAATAACACATTTCATGCAATCCATGATTTTTTTATCAATATTTCACAAACTTTTATCAAAATTTA
>CAIGRQ010013979.1:0-12223 GCA_903798375.1 Fraxinus sp. D2006-0159
ATAAGGCTATGATAACCTATCCTTAGGCTATCACATCAAAGGCTTTTTATTGGTCATATAGCTCATAACAGCCTTAAAATAAGGCTTTTAAGATAATTAATATTAAACTAATTTTTTGTAATTAAAATAAGGTTGTCTCATCATCATTTTGCTCCCATTTTATATAAATTGTGGATTGGGATGATCCAAACCGTGGATCGATCTAAAAAGCTTATGTAAGTAAAATATAGTTTATAAGTTTTACTTATCATTTATTTATTGAATTATTTAAATTAGAATGGTTTTTAAATGTCAAACCATATGTTATAAACGTGTTCAACGGATGCAGTCCGAATAAGGTAAGTTGATTAGTCAGGACTGATTGGATGCTACAGGTTAGCAAATTCTTGACTTCGATTTTTTAAGGTTTTCAAGCCCTAAACGAGGTACATTATTTTTCTATCTTAAACAGCATATACATGAACATATACTTACCATCTTGGATAGATTTGATTAGTTAAATAATTAAAAGAAGGAAAGATTGTTTTAATAAATTAAAACTTTTCTTAATTTAATTATTGACCATATCAAACAAAAATATATATTTACATTATTTGACTGGTTTGATTGGTCAAATAATTAAAATAAAGAAATATTTTTTTAACAAATTAAATCTTTTCTTAATTTAATTATTGATCATATCAAACATATTCTATATTATTCTTATAGTGCAAAATTTCCATATTTTATGTAAGATACGCTCATGTCTTGGAGGGGTCTTTACATAAGTAAAGAAAATCATTAAGGGACGAACGAGATGTTTTGAGAAAAATCCGTCTCTGTCCTGCGAACCCGCAACAATAACTTCTGAAGTGTTTTGACAATCTCCAATGAGTTTTGATTGGCTGATGTTTCGGTGAAGTATCTCAAAACAAAACTCGTGTTCTTCAACTGTAATTGAAGAGAACACACATGTGTGTGAATGATATAATCCTACTAAAAAATCAAACTACTTGGTATATGACTTAAGATTGGTAAATCTTAGTCCAAGTGGTGGTTGCGGCCGAATATAATAATGAAGTGGTGATAAGTTAAGACCGAACGGTTTGACTCCACTTCTCCAAGAAATCAAAAGGAATAAGGAAATGAGAGAGTTGTTCTTTATTTACTTTTGATTGTTTATTTAATTTTACGAAATTATCAAATCGAAACTATTGTATTTTTGAATCTTTGATAATTGATTATTTTACACGTGGCATGGGGCCCATAGATGTTTCCCTTAGGGTTTACTACGTTGTATATAGTGTTCATTTTTATTTAATTTCACAATATATTATATCTTGTAGAACACAAATCTATTAAACTGTCTCGGCATACTTTAGCTGAAACGAACAACTGAGACAAGTTAGTTAATTAACTAGTTTTAGTACTTACAATTAGTATCAGAGCAAGTTCGCTTTTAAAAAGTGAGATCTACATAAAACCTAGTAATGAATGAAGCACTGTTTAGACCTTTTGTTTTAGATGGGACTAATTACTCATATTGGAAAATTAGAATACAAGTCTATGTCCAAACTTTAGATGAGAGAGCTTGGCATTCAATCATGTATGACTATACAATTCCCACAATAATATAAAATGATGTAGAAAGAGATAAACAAGCAGATGAGTGAGTGACTACTCATTATAATAGTGCTAGTTGGAACTTCAAAGCTTTGAATGAAATTTTCTCATTTACATATGTTAATCAATTTTGTTTGATCTCTACATGCAAGGTATCTAAAGGCGTGAGACATTATGTGAGTTGCTCATGAAGGGACCTCAATTGTGAAGTCTTTTAAACTCCAAATGTTGACACTTGAATTTGAGCAACTGACCATGAAAGATGATGAGCACTTTAAAGACTTCTATGCCAAATTAAGTGACATCACCAACTTGGCCTACACCTTGGAAAAAAAATACTCATAAAGTAAAATTGTGAAAAAAAATTCTCAGATCATTACCTGATAAGTTCCACTCCAAGGTAACCGCTATCAAGAAAAGTAAAGACATAGAAAACATGAAAGTAGAAGAGTTGGTAGGTTCTACATTTTCATAGAAGAAGGAAAAATGATCAGGAATAGATTTTAAAGCCAACGAGGTTGAGATAGAGGAAGAAGTTGATGAAAGTGGGAATGATGACAAGATAGCCATGCTTACTAAGCAATTTAAGAACTTCCTAAACGATAATTAGAAACGAAGAAACTCAAGACCTCAACCACCACAAAAGAAAAAATTCTTTGACAATTCAAGGCAAAAACCAATTGCATCTCTAGAAAGAACTCAAACTCATATCAAATGCTTTGAATGTGAATGATATGGACATATAGCATCTGAGTGTGTCAATACATTGAAAATGTTTCATACAAAGAAGGCAATGATTATCGGTTAGAGTGAAGAAGATGAAAGATAATCAAATTCTGACGATGAGGACAAAACTATTGATAACTAGGAAACTTCTCTAACTTTCCATCTTCAGTCTAATAGATTAGAATCGTTGCCTGCATGTCAGAACCTACTAAATACAGACACAACTGGAACCAGCAATACGTGTTTAGAATGTAAAATACTAAAAAGAGATTTGGAAGTTGAACAAGAAAGAAATGTCAATCTTCATGACAAGATAGTGTTCGTTGAAAAAGAAGGAACCGTGATTGTTGTTGAAAATGAAACCATCACCAAATGTTTAGTAAATAAATAAAATCAAATCTTGGAACTCCTGGTTGAACTAGATCACAACAAGGAGAGAGTTAGATAGTTGACCATCGGACCCACTCGCCTAAATGAAGTTCTCAACTATGGAAGAATCACAAATATCGAAGAAGGCTTAGGTTATGAAGGGAAATGAAAAGAGAAAGAATCCACCCAGTTGAAGTTTGTTGAAGCAGTAGTATCATCTGAAAAATTGAAAAATCAGCCTTCTAAATCTGTCGTCAAAGTGCCAAATAGACCTACCACCAGCAGGACAGTTCCACTGACAAACACTCTACAGAAGGTTATGACTACTTCGAAAAACTTGGTTCGTATCAAAGGGTCAAGTGAACAGGTAAAATATCAGAAATGTAATTTAAACCACACAATCAGGTGTAGTGTTTTTGGTTACTGTAGACACAATTTGCACCATTGCTTAACACAGAGAAAATGGAATCACACTAAAAGAGCTAACTTGCTTACTAACACTTTAAAACAAAATTCTATGGTTAGAATAAGGCAAGTTTGGGTACGAAAAAGTAAGCTTAATTGCTATATTATTAATGTTGCCTTTAAATCTATTGTGCCTAACTCTTGGTGCTTTGATTGTGGCGGTTCTAGACACATGACTAGTAATCGTTCTTTGTTGACTAATTTTAAAAGTCATGCAGGTGGTCTAGTTACTTTTGGGGATGTGGCTAAAAGCAAAATTGAAGATGTTGGTATCATTGTAATTGATGGACTCCCTATATTAAATGATATCTTGTTAATCTCATTGTCATGTTCACAAAAAATTCCTGCAAAGTACTAAAAAATGATGGTAGTTGTGTCTTACGCGGTGCTAGGTCTAGGGATAATTGTTATTTGCTTGAATATGATAGTATCCTCATGTTTTAAAAGCTGACTCTACAGATCTGTGACATAAATGGTTAGGACATTTGAACTATACAGATTTGGTTAGACTTAATGCCAAAAGAGGAGTTCCGAAACTCACAAAAAAAATCTGAAAGTGTCTAAGTTTCATGCCAGAAAGGTAAACAAACTAGAGTTTGACATAAACAAGATCATTTTCTTGTTACCTCTCACTATATTGAATTGTTCGTATGGACTTGATGTGGCCAACTCAAACCGAAAGCCTCTATGGTAATAGGTTTATTTATGTGGTTATTGACTATTTATCTAGATACACTTGGGTGGACTTTTTAAGAGAGAAATTATATCAAAAATTGACTACTGAAAAACACTTTAAGGAAACTAAAATTGTAAGACTTAGGAGTGATCGTAGTTATAAATTTAAACATGTTAGTTTTTCTAGATTCTATGAAGAGTGTTATTTCTTATGAGTTTTCTACTCCTAAAACCCTGAACAAAATGGTGCGGTGGAAAGGGAGAACAAGTCTTTGCAAGAAAATGCACCATTTGGCAGTTACATGGCCTTTGCTGTCGTAAGGGCTTGTTTGGTTGCATGAATTTAGTTACCCTATGCTGTCGTACGATTTAAACTTATGGGTCGTGGAAGATTTCTAAATTTTGCTTGTTTCTTAGTTTGACTCAAATTCTATTTTGAAACATTCTTGGACTTATTTTTCTAGATAGGATTTCGACTCTTATATATAGTTTACATTATTCTATAGTTATTGACACACAATTTTTTAGATGAAAATACATAGAATATCAAGATCAAATAACAAAAAGCTAGGGTTTGTAATTTTTTTTAGATGGAAGAAGATTCTTGGTGTAAGATCCAATTATTTCCTTCACCAAGATTTCAAAACCCGGTGATGAACATTATTCATTTTTATTGTTTTTCTTTTATTAGTATGAGTTACTAAATCGTTAGTTAGGCAAACCGTGTAATTATGTCTGAACCTTTAATTCAATCTTCAAAATTCTAATAATTTGATTTATATGTTGATTTTATGTATCATTTTTAGTGCTTTGAATTAATTGGGCACTAGTTCAATGATATGTTAATTTGTAACAAACTGAGATGCAAGTTAAAATATTTAGAGCACATAATAAAATCTGTTTATTTAGGTAAAAGTATAGAGATACGTTTTTATGGTATCACAATCGTTACATGGCTTCTTAGGAATTGAACATATTAAATTAAGGCTCATTTGGATTTATACAGAGATATGGTGAATTGACTTAGTTGAATATGATCAATTTGAACTCTAGTTGATTAATTAAGATATTCGATTGAACAATACAATAAGTAAAGAATTTTGATTTGCGTATTAAAGATGATCTATAAATGAGATTGTTTGTACTTTTTCATACTTTAAGAAATCCTAATTTGATTAACTGTATACATTTATGTAAAATTAGTATAATTATATCAATTGCAAACTACACTTTGTTTTCATCAATTAAGAGTTAAAAAATAATAAATTAGGAATTGAAAAATGGTCTATACGAAAATGATCATATGATGCATACATCCAATATATCACTTGTTACAATATCATACAATTGAGACAGAGAACATGCTATATAGTCAAAATGAGAAAATTAATAGGAAAAATTGTATGTACACTTTTTATATTATGTGAAAGAGCTTTGAGTGGTTGTTCAATTTAATTTTAATTTTGATATATGAATGCTTAATTATAGAATTAAGAACTACAATGGGGGATGCGGTAGTTCTCTCTCTCTCTCTCTCTCTCTCTCTCTCTCTCTCTGTTTTTATTTTAATTTTGATATATGAATGCTTAATTATGTGAAAGACCATTGACACTTTAATGAAATTGTAAAGCCTAATTTATAATTGGCAATTTCCTTATTTAAAATCATGCGGGTTTGCCACTACACACTCTATTGCTTCCAAGAACCCACCCATCGGCCATTCCCACCCTACCTCATTCACTGAAGCAATGCGAAACAAGGAATTCAAGTGAAAATATTAAGAACGTAAATCTAGAATTCACTAGAGAATGAAAGATAAAATCACGAAGTTTTAATAATTCCAAGATGTCCAAAAATAAATAATTAACCATTTATTTGTAAGGATTTAAATGAAAATTTAGTTTAAAGGAACAAAAATGGTAAAGAATTCGAAATAAATTAAATGACAAAAATAGCACTTTTAACTTAAAAAATAATGTTTGAGTCCTAAACGAACTCACATGGCTAAAATCCACAATACATCACGTCAAAGCTAAGTTCAGTCTGGTTCATCGTTCCCTTTCTGAAAAATTATTATGAACTCAAATCGGAGCTCGAACGTCAATTCGCAACTTACTATTTTTTTTCTTTTCAGTCCAAATGTCCCTCAATTTACTCGGCCATCTGTTTTACATTATTGACAATGTATCTCTATTTCTCTAATGTACATCAAATTTGAAGAGGATTGAGCCAACTTAGTCCATGTTTGGTGTCCATTGTTTTAAAACTTTTTTTTGCTACATAATCATTTTCAACCACACATTCATTTGGAGATTTTTTCATTTTGTTGAGGCCACATTCTCAATTCACTTCTAGATCATTTGTACGATCTCTATGCAAACACTTATTTGACAAAAGAGATTTGGGAAGCACTTAAGAATATATATAAAATTGAGAAGGTACCAAGAAATTTTTAATTTTCAAATATTTGATTTTGAATCTTGGATAGTATTGTATTGTTGTCATAAGTTCATGAATAGTAAGTGATTATCAATAAGTTAATGGTGAAAAAGATTGAACTTCTTGAATCATTTCAAGTCGGTGCATTGCTAAGTTGCCATCGACTTGGAGAGGCTAAAAGAAGATCTTATTTCATAACTCTTAAATCTTTCCTATGGAATATATTAAGAAGCATATTTGAATCGAGGAAGAATAAATGGCACGAGATAAGAATGATGATTCTTACGAAGAAACATCCAAATGGGCTTTTGTGAAATATACATCAAATAGAAAAGCACATTGACTATTGGATTTATAACCCAACGTGATAATATAATCTAAGACAGAGTTTTTTGAGAATTTATTGACTTTAGAAAACACTTCTCAAACTCCAAAGGAAACTCAAACAGAGTATTTGGTTTCTAGAGATTTTAAAAATAGAGTCACCTTTCAGATATCGTGAGAAATCTAGTGAACTTCAAATAAGCAAAAGAACACGTAAAGTAAAATGTTTAGGATTGGATGAAATTGATTTTCAACTCATTTCTCTTTGTTAGGATGAAGAAAATATGATGTACGTTGTAAGAACAATTTATTTTATTTTTGAAGTAGAAAATGATCTTCTTCGAGAGGGCATTTCGAAAAAGATTCTATAAAAGATGAGATTGATTATATTTTGTTGAATAATACTTGGGAACTTCTCGGTTTACCACTCGATTCTAATTCAGTTGGTTGCAAGTGTGTGTTTAGGAAGAAAGTGTTACTACGTTGTATACTGTTCAAACCCTAAAGGCTAGGTTAGTAGCGGGATAATTATCCGATTGGTCACTGAACTATTCGTAAATTTTTTAGGGGTTCACTGAATTTCAAAAGTTTTCCCTTTACTCACTGTACAAAATGTTTGTAAAGTTAAGTGATTAACAGAGAAATTTTTTAAGTTCTTAATGATTGATGGAATTACGTACATTTTGTCTGTAGTGACTAATGGGGAAGCTTTTGAAATTCATTGCCCTCTTGAAAACCTTATACAAAGTTCAATGACTAATCAGGCAATTTATTAATCTTTATTTTTTTGCTTTCTTTGATTTTAGAGAGGTTGGCAGACATCCTTGTCCGTTATCCCAGAAATAAAAGACTATTCTTTTTTCCTAAGTTTTCCTATACTAGAGAGAATAAAATTATTGGGTAAGAGAAAATAAAAAAAAAAGAAAGAAAAAAGAAAGAAAAAGACTAAATATCATAAAGATTAGTTACCCAATTTGTCACTAAACTTTACTTTAAGGTTTTTAAGTGATGGATGTGATTACATTTTGTAAAATTCAGTGACTAACGAGAATTTTTTTTAAAAGTTTTCAGTGATAGATGGGATTACCACTTGTAAAGTTCAATGACTAACGAGAAACTTTCGAAATTCAGCGACCTCCTGAAAACCTTTGCAAAGTTCAGTGGTCGATCATGTAATTATCCTAGTTGGTAGCTAAAGGTATTGACAAGTAGAATAAAGTAATTATTTTGACATATATGCACTAGTTAGAATAACTTCGACTAGGATCTTATTTGTTTTAGCATCTATCTATGATTTCCATTTTCATCAAATATCTGGTAAAATTTCATTTTTAAATGATGATCTTAATGAAGAGGTCTATTAATACAGGAAAAATAACCAGCATGGTAGAAAACATAAAGTATGCAAACTAGTTAAAGCATTACATAGTTTAAAACAAGCACTTAAGAAATCGCATGAAATATTTGATTACACAATAGCTACTAATGGATTCATTCATAGTACTCGATATAAGTATTTATTTTCTAAAGTATATAATGAATATATTGTGTTTGTATGCCGTTGATTGTCGACCTAAAATCAAAAATCATTTTTTTAAAGCCAAAGGTAATTTTTCTTTGTTAGGTCTTTTACTCTTTTTGGGATTTTTGAGAGCCAATTTTGTATTAAAGAAAAAGGAGTGTAATTTTTACGTTCTATTGGTCGAAAAATGTTTTTTCAATAGAGATAATATTTAAAATATTTATAGGTTTGATTAAGGATGACAAAATGGTTAGGACGGCTCGAGCTCGACCTGAAAAAGTTCGAGCCGGCTCGTGGCTCGGTGGGGCCAAGTCCCATTTTGGGGCGTCGCCTATGGCCGGCCTGACCCGTGTGGCTCGACGGACCGACCCACGTAAGCCTAAAAAATAAAAAATAAAACTTGCATGCCACTTATTATTTTAATTTTAGCTGTAATTTTTTTATATTTTTATATTTAGTTATTATTTATAATACGTATAAATTGCACAAATTTTAAATTTTTTAAAGAAATTTTAGATTTGTTATGAATTTAAAAAAAAATAAAAAGGGCTCGGGCCCAACTCGCTAAGGCCTGAATCGAAAGCTCGGCTGAAAAAAGCTCGAAATATATTTACTCGAGCCGAGCCCAAGCAAAAAGTTTTGGCTCGACTCGTTGACACCCTTAGGTTTGACCTAGGATGTTGTTTAAATCTGAGGTGGCTTTTTAGATTAATCTTTCGAACTTTAGAATTTTCAGAATGAAAGTTGGATAATTATATTTTTAACCCTTTTTTATTTTTCAATGGGCTTATTCATAGGTGATTTACCATATTTTGACAATTTTCATCATTACGCTGAAAATCATGATTAAGTCTATTTTCAATGTTTGTTGAGATTTGTGCTCTATGACATTTGTCTAGTAATTCTTTGTGTATACACATAGGATTAGTGCACTCTAGTCCAACTACATTCTACCCGAATTTGCAATAAGATTCTCGTCAATGTTCAAGGCCAAACCGAGGTCTTTAGTTGTGTTGATGACAAAGGCCTCCAACCTTTTTTCTTGTCAAGTGTTGGGAATCTGCATATTCTATTGCTTAAGGAAGGATTGATGGATGGGGCATTTATCAGTCAACCGTACCTCGATGATCGAGGCATAAATGTTCAAAACATGTGGCCATATTCTATTGCTTTAAGGCTAAAATGATTTTTCAATAGAACATATTCTTTCTATTCCCGGTATATCTAACTTTAAATGTTCTTCCAATTAAAACCTTTTTTCAGGAAGGATGCTCTTTCAATCTTGTGGATGCTCTTGATAGGAGATATTATTTTAATCCCGAAGAGATTGTTCCATGCAAGTTAAAAAAAGTAAGTTCACTATGGGTTCTTAGTTTAGCTCCCTGACGATTGTGTATTGTTTTTTGCACACATGCTTTTAATGCATTGAAATCCATGTTGATTTGTCAAAATTGATGCTAAAGCTTTCGTGTAACTATAGGCCGAATTGAGGTCTCTAGTCTTGTGGTCGACGCCATCAACGATGTTTCTAGCCAAGCGTTTTGATTTTTTCTAGGGTTATGTTTCAATTTGGATTAGATTTTTTGTGCTTCAATTTGAAAAAAATTTATTTTTATTTTTTTTAAGAAAAAGAGCGTCTGTCTCAAAGTAAACCAAAAATGCCATTTACCTTGTTCCTTTTGGCCCATGTATATTCAATTTGTTAGGTTTTTAGTGTTGGTGATTCTGTGGACAAAATGAATAATTTGTAACATGTTGTAAAAGTTATGGACCTAGGGTGCAATTTGTACAAGTTTGGTTATGAGGTCTAGGGTTTGAGTATGAATAGAGGAGAAACACGTCGCTATATTTTCACTAGCTTCTCGCTTAGTTGGCGCTCCAGCTACAAAAACAGAAACACTGTCGCCCACATGTCGTCGAGCTCTCACTCGAGCAATAGTGCGTCGCTCACCTGTTGTCGCTTATCATTTGAGCAACCGGTCGATCCAGGAAATCCTAATTTACTTTGAAGTATTTTTTCCTTCATTCAGCCTAATTATTCTCTCCTATAAATACCCAAGCCTATGTACGAAATTTGGTGTTGTTGTTCATTGTGCCTCTTCTCTATAACACTTCCATATTATTATTTGAAGATTCAAGAGCTTGTTCATGTATTGATACAACCACAGATTGGAGGGAAACATTGAATCTAAAACACCTATATCCTAAACACCCTTAGGAAGGTACTTTCTCGGTTGAACTTTAGAGGCCGCTGGAAGTTGAGAGAGGTTGGACTACAAGCTAATATTGGAGGTTACATGAATTAGTTAGGGAAGTTTAATGGAATTGGCTAGGCAATATCTTAATGTAAATATATATTGTCTATATGAGAGGTAACTGACTTCGTTCTGGAGTTTTTACCCAATTGGGTTTCTCCGTTATCAATATTGGTGTTATTTATTGCTTTCTTATTACAAATTGCGGCAATTCAACTTAGGATAATTGGACTGTTTGTTTAACCATCTTGTTAATTGTATAATTTTGCACGTAAGGTCAAACTTATTTAGTAAACCTCGTAATTCCAATTGCTATCTGAGTATAAATTAGAATCCAGACCTTAGATTTCTAGATGCGTAATTCACTATCCATCCCCCCATACTTTGATGACATTAATTATGCTTATTGGAAGGTTAGAATGAGAGCTTTCCTAAAATCTATGGATGAGCGAATTTAGTTAAGTGTGGTTAATTGTTGGACTGTCCCTAGTTCTACGGTTAATAATGAATTTATCCCCATTTCCATTACTAATTGGACTAGAGCAAACATAGATGAGTGTAACTGAAATAGCAAAACCTTATATGCCTTATTTATGACAGTGTCCCTGAAGAATTTAGGAGAGTATCTATGTGTAAGGTTACTAAAGAAGTTTAGAATATTCTACAGACCACACATGAGGGAATTAGGCTGTTAAAAATTCTAAGTTGTAGATGTTGACAACTGGGTTTGAAGAGATTAGGATGATACATTTGATGAATTCTATGCAGGCTTAAAGGACATAGTTAATTCTAGCTTTAACCTAGGGGAGAAAATACCTAAGTAAAAAATTGTTATGAAAATCCTTAGATACCTGGGCGATTTAGGCCTAAAATCATTGCTATTGAGGAGAGTAAGGATATGAACTCTATTAAGGTGGAAAAGTTGGTTGGATCTCTCCAAACTTATGAGCTAACATTAGCTAAACTCACAAACGATAAGTTATTGGCCTTAAGAACTGTGAGAAATAATCATAAAGAGTCTTCAGATTCAGATTCTCCTAATGAAGAGGAATTAGCATACTTTCCTAAAAAGTTTCGAAAAATGCTTAAGAAGAAACAAAAACCTCAAGAAAAGCATAGAAGTGGTCCTAATGAGTCTAGGAAGAGTTCTAAAACTATGAGATGTTATAATTGTCGAGGTTTTGGCCACATTAGAAGTGAGTGCACAAGCGGTAGGAGAAATTCAGATAAGGCTATGAACGCTACTCTCACTGAAAACGAGTATAACTCGAACAATTAGAGTGAGAAATCAACTCGTGAGGAAAGTGAAAAATATATTGTCTTTACTACGATAATTAAGAATGGATCTGATAAGGGGAGTGAGAAGGCTGAGAGCATACATAGTAGTAAGAATTCAGAAGAAGATTATGATAGTGAGAGATATTCATGAGCCTTATGATAGAATCTATGAGAAGAGTGTTAAGATTTTAACTAAGTGAGAAGGCTGAGAGCATAAGTAGCAGTGATAATTCAGAAGAAGATTTTGAAAGTGAGAGAGATATTCATGAGGCTTATGATAGAATTTATAAGTAGAGTGTTAAGATTCTAACTAAAAATAAAGTCTTAAGTACGAGAGTCACGGAACTTGAGTCGGAGAAAGAAAAACTCATAACGTACATTCAGAAATCTACCTCAACCCTAAGAGAGTTGAAATCCATGAATGAATCTTTAGATATTCAGGTTAGGAATCTGACGTAGTAGAAGATTATAATAAAGATGAACAACCTCACAAAGATGAGAAAAATTACGAGAATTTTTATTCAATTCAATGAACTGCAGCCTCAAAGGGCTTACAATGTTTTAAATA
>CAIGRQ010014010.1:0-15549 GCA_903798375.1 Fraxinus sp. D2006-0159
GAAAAGTTGGCTTGGCATTTTTTTTGATCTTTTAAGGATTTCGTTATTACCAAATCCAATCCAGTTTGTGCTTGTCTTAGGGTGTTCTCTTTGAGCACTTGATCTCATTTGTACTTGGTTTCTTCTGTCATTTTTTTTTTCATGTTTCTGGATTTGAAGTTTACAAAGTGGGAGTTCGTTAGGTTTCCACCATTTGGCCAGATTTATCGACCTGCTTTTTAGCAGTTTTTGGCTCCTTCAGGTGTTTAATTGACAATAATTGTTCCCACTGAAGCAAAAATTGGATGGCCTACCATTTATGGTGTTGTTCACATGGTCATTTTTTCATGGTTAATTATATAACATGGTTTCTGTTTCGACATATTTGCTTTTGGAGATGACTTGGATTGGATAGTATCCTATTCTATTCTACTTGTTATGGCTATGCCTTGATTTTTATATTGCAAATGAACAGCCAGTTATGCTATTTTTTCTGCATCAGGCTCCAGGTCGGATGGTTCTGGAAGGCGGATGAAAGAGGTTGCCTGCCCTACCTGTACAGTCCATTTACAGGTTCAAATAATTCTCTTGCATTTTTGTAAAATGTCACGTTGCTTTCTGCAGAATTTCATCGTGTTGTACGAAATTGGTGCAGGTTCAAGTTCCCAGTTCAGGCTCCGAGACCATAGAGTGTGGGGTTTGCCAGCATCCTTTCCTTGTCAGTTCTCACTGATCCATATGGGATTGATTGTCACATTCCCCTTCACAGTTAGTCATTTTATTTCAATTGTTGAGTTCTCTGGCTAATAATTTGGGTTTGCTTGCAATTGTCTTTTGGTTGATTTTTCTGAATAGACGCCGATGAGCTGGTTTTGAATTAATTTTCTGTATTTTGGAAATCTTATGATTGCTTTAATATGTTATGCACTGAAGTGAATTGACCTATAAATGTAAATCAATGTTTATGTTAATGGGTTTTTTCTGCCTTTGTACAACAATCAAGTACAACTAACATGGCGCATACTACAGAGAATTGTATGACATTTGTTCGACAATTTTTGAATAAAGATGTTCAAATTTTATTCATCACCCCTGTTCAGTGTAGTGTCGTCCAATAACATAGTACATACTACATAGGTGTACATACTGATACTAAATAGGTTTGAGTCCGTTCACTTTTGGGGTGGCTTGACATGGTCCGACAAATGAGGCTCTACTGCATGGCACGACCCAATAACTTGATAGGTTGGACGGCCTTATCCATGTTTATGCTGCTATACCGTGCCTTGGAGATTAAAATGTTTATGCTGCTATACTGTGCCTTGGAGATTTGGCTGAAATATTATTTGATCACCATGTGTTCTGTAGTCTTTACTGTTCATCCATGTACAATTTTCTTTAATCCTGCACATGAATTCCTTCAACTGAAGATTACGGCATAACAAGCTTTTAATGCATACAGTTGTAAGCTAGCCGCTGGTCTTGTAGTTTATTGCATTCTCCATTGATTTCATATTCAGTTGCTTAAATTACTACCCCATATGCTTCTGCCCATGTTGGGTGGACGCAGAAGTTTAAAGTTAGGGGCACAATTGAATTTGCAAAGAAATTGGGATAAATTTTACAATCGAAAATTTACGTAAAAAAAAAAATCATATCTCATGTAATTTTGCATCCGAAAATGTACATGGGACGACTTTTTCGGATTTTTTTTTTTGTCATATTCCATAAAAAATTTCCTAATAAAATGATGAAAAATACATTGAGAAATTTGTCGCAAAAATAATAAATGTTAATGAAATAATTGAATTTTTTAAAGAAACTGCGAGTTAGACGTCTTTCTTTAAGACTCACGTTTAACGCATTTTTAACTATTTTTGATATCTGTTTGGATTATTCGATTGTTTATAATGTAGTTTTCGAAATAAATTTGGAGATGNATGAAAAATACATTGAGAAATTTGTCGCAAAAATAATAAATGTTAATGAAATAATTGAATTTTTTAAAGAAACTGCGAGTTAGACGTCTTTCTTTAAGACTCACGTTTAACGCATTTTTAACTATTTTTGATATCTGTTTGGATTATTCGATTGTTTATAATGTAGTTTTCGAAATAAATTTGGAGATGATATAACCAATTTGTAGATTCGATTAGCATACGATCGTCAGAGAATTTTTAGAGTTAAAATGTCATAAAAAATTTTGAAATACTAATTTTGAATGATCTACTTTGACAAGTTGTAACATTTGTTACGATTGATCGTTTCGTATGTTATTAACGACGTAGAAAACTAGAAAAACATAGAAAATTTAATGGTGAAAGGAGGGGAGGGAGGGAGGGGGGTCATGTGACCCCCCAGGCCACCCCTGTTTCCGCCCGCTCGACCTAAACGTGATACATATATAGCCTTTTTGTTGGTGTAGCTAAAATTATATTTTTAATATATTTTGATAAAAATTGATGAAATGTATGTTTAAAAAGTTATAAAATTAATTGTTGACTCCTATTTAGATTTTTATGAACTTTTTAAGTTACACAAAATGAACAGTATATTTTATCGGAAAAGTCAATATTGTGGGTGGCTCTAGCTGGAATTTCTAACCAAAACAGTTAATAGTTTGGCTACCTCTTCATGAAAGAGTAATGCTATTAATAGTGAATGATAAATTACTGACAATAGTAAAATTATCACGTAATGACAATGTGATAGTTTGGCAACCTTTTAATACACATGACATTTTGTCATTTGATGCATTAACGTGATAATTTTTTATTGCTTCATGCATCATAAAACAAACTACCATGTGCAGGGGCGGACCCGCACCTGGTCAGCCCCCGCGGTCGCCCTTACTGGATCCGTCGGGAGCTTCAAGTCGCCTGTCGCCGTCCGCCGACCATCAGGAAGAAATGGAGAAGAAGACACAACTGTGCAGAGGGTGACCAATCGCCAACTTGATTTTTTCTTTCTTTTGTTATTGTTTGGGCCTTTTCAATAAATGAGCCCAAAATCCCAATCCATGGTTATTAGTCCGAATCACTGGATTTATGGGTTCATTACTCGTCATTCACTCCCACAAAACCTAATCCATTCCAAAATTGAGAACGGGAGGCGGGGAGGGAGACGACCAGAACTGAAGAAAAGTGAACGCTGCGGAGGCGGACCTGTTGTTTGACGCCGATCGACGACGAGACCGTTGGAAGGTGGTGGACGCCTAGACGATGGTGAACAGTGCGCCACTGAGCGCCTTTGGCCTTTGTATAAATTGTATTGATATGAAATTTAATACATATTGTGATACTGATAGTCTGATACTTGCTACTACTCTTTTATGCAATATCATGCTAGTATTGTTGATCTTTTACCGTCTTGTTATGAATACTGTGATTTTCAATGATGAATATATTGTGAACGACTTGCTACTACGGCTCTGTGTTGTTCTAAACTCTAATAGTCTATTTTGGCGTCTGTTATTATGATTTTGATGTCAAATTATTTTATGTTGATGAAATTATTATTATTCCTCTATGCACTTTTTTATTTAACTATTATCTTTTGGGGGACAACTCAGTTTTTATTTACTACGCCAATAGGGGAAGCCAATGTTTTTATAAAGTTGAACTTTTGATATGGTTAAAGTGATTAACTGAATTATGATTTTGATTTGTGAATTTAGGTTTTTAGGAAATTAGGGATAAGTGAAAAAATTAGTGGAGATGATGTTGAGCTCAATTAAACCATGTGTACATTGTTTTTTTTAATCAATTTTGATTGTCAACGGTCATCGGTCACAGGTTAACAATCAACGGTCTTCGCCCGTGCTGAAATAAAAGGTTGGATTCGCTCCGACCATGTGTATGTCACGTAGGGTGACTAATGGTAGTCCTCATTATGAATAATATTATTCTTGTTTCAACCAGATAATCAAAACCATTTTAATTAGCTCAATAAAGAATTTCTTACGCAATATTTTGGATGCGTACGAAATTTTGTTGAAAGCTGTATTTGATATGCTCGATATTAACATCCCTCATTTGGATGCACAAATATGTATATCAGTATATGCTGCCTATTATGATAAATTAACATATCATATGATCAAATTACCAACCCAAAATTTCACTTTCACAACGAAAATAAAAGCAATTTCGAGGTCTAAATGGCTAGCAAAAACTATCAAAGTGAAATTCTTTAAAGGTCAAACAGAAAATGCCAACACAAGCACGATTTACACATCCGACACTAGAAAGTAGGAGTCCAGCACGACTCAACCTTGAAAGAAAAGAAGCAACTATCTTTCATGTTGAATACAAATTATTCAACTACCTTTCCGTTCCCCAGCCATGCACGCCTCTGTTCGGAGTGATTTCTTTTCAGTGCTGAACTAAATTTCATTGTCGTCTTTATTTCAGCTGAAGAATTGGGAATTAAAGCTCTTCTGCCTTGATCCATCACTGAAAGCTCTAAGATCTTGTTACAGGCGTAAATTTTGCATCTGGAGGTTCTGGATATGATCCTCTAACAAATGATATCGAAGAACATTTTTGATTCAGTTTTTACTTATCAATTGTCCCAAACTCATGTTAATTTGTCAATCTTCTGGTGAAATGCAGTTCGTCCTTGCATTATCGGATCAGTTAGAATTGTTCAAAGAGCGTTGGATAAATTAGTGCATAAATCATATTCCGTTAACAAAATATATGTGGATGCAAATATGAATAACGACTTATCGAAACCATGATGCGTGTGTAATAATGACCAAATCACAACTTACTCAAATGTAAAAATATAAAGGAGGTGAAATGAAGCAAGGTATGCGAATGCAAATCTCTTTAAAACGGATTTCGTCCCCTACATTGGTACTAACATGATCAAATGGACGACCGTCTCTTAAGATACAACGCTTCTTCAAAAATTAATATAACATACTATTAATTTTGTCAGACGAGCCAACACTTGATTGTACTCTTCTAGAATTGAAGATATCGAATAGTGAATATCAAACACAAAACTCAAATAATACGAAAATTATTTTGACAGAATTTAGAGAAAGGAAGAATAAGAAATCAATTATAAGGAATAGAGAAAACGGAATTAGGAGGGTCCTATTTATAGATTTTCATATGTCTCTTCCTAATAGTCGCATATTTTGGCAAAATTCATTTCAACCATTAGATCGCACCATTTTATGATTGATGGTCTAGATCGCACCTTATTAAAAGATTGTGATATTTTGTTAAGCACCTTTTGCATTTGAAAAGTCGCACCCAATCAATATACCTATTGGAGACTTTTCCAATGAACACATTCAAATCTTTTTATATACCCTAAAATTCCAACAAAGAGTATACATCGAAGCTTATGGAGAATGTTGAAGATAAATGAACGCCCAAAATCCAAAGAAAAATTATTTACTGGAAGCAATGACATTGCTAATAAATATTTTGGTACTCCTCTGCAAAAATACGTTTACAATATTCCTTCATATACTGATCTAATGGTCAGTTATGCTTCCAGCTATGTACAGGTAAAATCTGGCGGCCTTAAACCTGCAATTCATGTTGGGTAGTTGGCCCACAGTATTGGACACGACGACTACAATGCTAATTTGGTTTTCGTACATTATGTTCGAAGGACTTGTACAAATTGGGGTCGCATAGAATTGGTGTTTTTGGGTTGCCACCATTGGGATGTCTGCCATCGCAAAGAATTTTGAAAGGAGGTTTGACAAGAAAACTTGTCGATTCTTATAATCAAACGGTTCATTTATTCAACATTAAACCTGCAATTCACGTTTGGTAGTTGGCCCACAGTATTGAACACGACGACTACAATACTAATTTGGTTTTCCTACATTATGTTCGAAGGACTTGTACAAATTGGGGTCACATAGAATTGGTGTTTTTGGGTTGCCACCATTGGGATGTCTGCCATCGCAAAGAACTTTGAAAGGAGGATTGACAAGAAAACGTGTCGATTCTTATAATCAAACGATTCAGTTAATCAACAAGAAGTTATCGTCGAGCTGAATTTGATTAATAACAGACTCCTTGAATCACGGATTATCTACACCAATATCTACTATAGTTTAGCATATAATCTTGATTCGTAATTGCAAGATACTTTTATATTGTCGAGGTTTGTTGCATAATTATGCAACAAATGACAATTAGATCACACAAGTCAAGACATTAACTTTATTGAAGATAAAAGGGAGTAATAGTTAAAAAGCTTTATCTTCGTCTCAATTGTCTAGTCTATCATCCCCATGTTTCCCCGTCACCCCCACCCCCGCCCACATAAAGTCTATCATAATTGTTGGCCCAGAAGTTATCACAAACACAAAAGATAACAAAGTAAAAAATAAGAACACAAAGATTTGTCTTCACAAGAGCCCAAATGTTCAGTCAAAAGGCCTACTCACTATGTTAAGCGTTCATAAATTAAAAAATAATGCCAATCGGGTCAGCCACTTTGGATCAAAAAATCATTGGGCTTGAATACTAAAATAATTATGATGACTTAAATTAAATATTTAATTTTTATATGATGTGAAATAAATATTTTTTAGTCCAATAATTATGTACTACGTATAATTTACAAATCAAAGCACTATTTTAGTTATGCTGCCAAACAAATCAAATCAATTTTATAAATACAATTTATTTTCTATTGATAATCAAATCGTCAACAACTTTTTAAGGATCTTGCTATATGTGCACAAGTGTTTTACACTTCGGTGTACAGTCCTTAGTGGTGGCAAGCGATCCGGCTCGGCTCGTTGCCCACGAGCTCGAGCTCGTGGCTCGTTAGAAAACGAGCCGAGCTTTTACTCGGTTCGTTGCTCGTTGCTCGTGGGAGAGCTTGGCTCGGCCCACGAGCTCGTACTGTAGCGAGCCGAACCGAGCTGCTCGCCTCGGGCTCGTCTTTTTTGATTTTTTTTTTGTTTAACTCTTTAGACGAGTCGCTCGTCAAAAACGAGCCGAGCACCTACCTAGCCGGCCTGCTCGGCTCGTGCTCGGGCTCGTTTTTTGACGAGCTCGAGCGGCTGGTGAGTCGTTACAGTACAAGCTGAGTGGTCGAGCTAACGAGCCGCTCGACTTGCCACCACTAACAGCGACCGCTCGGCTTGCCACCACTAACAACCCTCCTCACAATGGAGGCCCACGAATTTTTATTGGATGTGGACTCCCCTATTTTGTGAGAGGAGTGTACATCCATATAGAATTAACTTTTTTAATCTTAGACAAACGTGTAATTTATCGCAATTTTACCTAATTGAACCGCCCTAGTCCCAAAATTTCCATATTTTATCCCACGATAAATCCCACCAGTAGTTTCCATATTTTCCTCCCATATTTTCCTCCCTCTATAAATAGTGCGCCGCACCATGCAAATCTCTCATCGCTTTCGTTTTGCGTCTGCGAAGTCTTCACAAACACCAAATCAACAGCTCAAAGCAAAACGATGTCGAACGAGAGCAAGAAGATAACGCTGAGGAGCTCTGATGGGGAGGTTTTCGTGGTGGAGGAGGTGGTGGCGCTGGAGTCTCAGACCATCAAATATATGATCGAGGACGACTGCGCCGATGACGCCATTCCCGTTCCCAACGTTACCGGAAAGATCCTCTCCATGGTCATTGTATACTGTAAGAAACATGCCGAAGCCGCCGCCGCCGCCGCCGACGAAGCCAACGACAATGTCGCAGAGAACGACCTCAACCTCAAGGCTTTCGACTCCGAATTTGTTAAAGTCGACCAGGCCATACTCTTCGACCTTACTATGGTATACGCTTTGATTTTTCCCTTGTTGATTCTGTTTTTGTAGGATTATGGTGGATTCCGTTGTGAATTTTGCGTCAGGGTTTTACTAGGCTGATTTCGGTTTATCATTGTTGTTGTTGCCATTGCTAGTGCTGTTTTGTGCTAATTTCGCATAATTATGTGTAGATATGTTTATAAATCGTGTTTTAGGGTTTATAAATGGATTCTGTTATGAATTGTGCGTCAGGGTTGTTAAATTGAAATTGGTTTCATAATGTCAGTAGTTACTCCTAATATAGCTGTTGCTATTGATGTTGCTGTTTATGCTAATTTTATAGAATTGCATAGATTTCGTTATAAATTGCGTGTTAGGGGTTTATTAAATTTTCCAAATATCTAGAAATATGGGTGGGTTCGGTTATTATTGTACTTGTTGCAATTGCTATTGCTGTTTATGCTAATTTCACCGAATTATGCTTAGATTTGGTTATGAACTGTTGTTTTATTAGATGTTAATAATTTACTGTTGAACTCTGTTTAGTCAGTTTGTTCCATCGTATTTCTCCCGACTGTGCTTCTCATGGCATTAACTAATCCTTTTCACCATCTGATTTTTCAGGCTGCTAACTATCTGAATATCAAGAGTCTTCTGGATCTTACTTGCCGAACTGTTGCAGACATGATTAAGGGGAAAATGCCAGATGAGATTCGAAAGACATTCAACATAGTAAATGACTTCACTCCTGAAGAAGAAGCCGAGATCCGAAGAGAGAACCAATGGGCTTTTGAGTAGAAATATTTCAGTATTTTTTTTTTTTTTAATTTTTAAAAAAGCTGTTTCTATGTTAGTATTAAATTTCAATTCCTTTTGCAGAAACTGAAACATTTTAGTCGAATATAGACGCTTATATTTTGTGCCTATTCTGTTATACATTTCGGATATGAAAAGGAGAATGAGAAAGTTAGCAAAAAGTACTGGAGACTTTGTAAGATTATAAATTGAAATGCTGATAAAATGCGATAATTGAAATATAATTACATAAAAAGATTGGAAAGGTTTCGGGAAATTCGGGACGGGACCATGTTTTCCATTTTCCATCCTGTTTACATTTGGTGCGTGAATTTTCTACTGCATTTGGGTGGGACTATGCGGACTAGGTGTGCGAAGAGCTTGTGATCTTCATTTCTCTGTATCCAATGCGCTAATCATTTTGCTGCACGTTCTATAACTTCCAAAATCACAAGTACATACATACTCTATTCTATTTTATTCAGTACAGGTTTTTCTAATAAATTTGGAAATCATTTTACTGGCTATTGTCCGATAGTGCTACAACAAACGGACTTCGAACTTTATACTTTCCATTGGTCCATGTAATTGAGCCAAACATGTCCTCTTTGGCAGAAGATGTTAGCCTGAAAGTCACTTGATAAGTTACCTTCGTACTGTTCTTTGTGAATTGCAATTTATTAGGTTCCACTTCAACTTCAACTCCACTAGGTGCATCTACGAGGGCAGTGTAAACTGATTCATCTTGGTCAACGTTAGTTACTGTTCTGATCACTTTCTTGCTTTCATTTTCTTTCAAATTTGATATGGCAATTGAAGGATAGTTCATGTTGGAGATGGAATCAGAATCTGATTTGGTGGGGCATGAAAAATTAGCTGGAAGAGACGACGCGATCATGTTTATCTTGGTTATGTCATAGCCAGTATAGCAGAGGTATTGCAAGTAGTCGGTGATTTCAGTCTCATAAACTAACCCTGGCTGCAATGGCCCAGGCGTTCTTACTTCCCCTGCACCTATATCATAAGGTGTAGCTTTTGATCCGGAATTTTTAGTTATTGGTGCCTCTAAATTGTTTGTCTGAATTGCTGCAGGAAACAAATGGATCAAGTTAAGGTTAGTATGCTTGGTAAAATAAGTAACTTAATAGTAAGTTTGACTTAATTTTAAGCGCAACCAAACATGCAGTGCTACTACTCAGACAAACTGTTTGGAGTTTCTAACCTGATGTCATGATAGCTGATTTGATTGCAGAGGGAGTCCATGAGGGGTGTAGTGATTTGACTGTTGCTGCTACCCCAGAAACATGGGGGCATGCCATGGATGTACCGGAGAGTACATAGTAGAGCGGTGGTCCCTTGCCAGAGACGACCACTTTGGTATCATTTCCGGGCCATGCTGCAACAATGGTTACTCCTGGTGCTGCTATATCTGGCTACAAAGTCGTCAACCATATATGAATTCAGCCTTCATTCAGGCGCTGAACAAGTTCTTGTTCTTTCCTTTTAACATATCTAGAATGCACATTAGATTAAAAAGTTTTTACCTTGAGAAGGTTTTGAGTGTTGAATGAAGGACCTCTTGAAGAGAAATAGGGAACAACAGGAGCTGGCTTGTACTTTGGTACCACCACTGTTGGTAAAATTGTCGCCACAGGATTTCTTTTGAATGATCAAAACTCTTGTTAGCTTTCGATTAAATTCAACACTCTTAAAGCATACAATTGATGCAAAACTTTTACCTGGTCGAGTTGATATAAGAGATAATCTGGGCTCCATCTTCTTCTGTGACAACAGCCACAGGAGAAGATCCAAAACTTGATGCCACGGCTCTCTCATTATCGTTGATCAATAGCATCCCAATCGCGCCTTGTTTCTTCAATGATTCAAACTTATTTTCTGCTGAATATATGTCGTCCTTGCTTTCACACAGAATAATCTTCCCCTTGACTTGGTCATCTTGAAATGAGCCTGGGTTGCAATTTCTGAAACAAAACTCAACCAGTCCACAATTAGCTAAGATTATTGCACAGAGATGATCAAATGGAAATTGCTCTGTGTTTATTTTTGTACCTTGCCTCGCTATCATCAAGAGTGTGGATTGGTTTTGCTGAGCTGCCATATATTAGGGGGTACACTGGAGATTTCTGGATATCAGCAAAATTAATGCCTCCACCCTAAGGTCCACAAGTGAAAAATGCTAAGATTCAAATGTCATTAAGGGGGAAGGAGGACTTAGGTGGTTAGGACATGTTTAGGGGAGACTTAAAGAGATCCATGTTCATAAGAGTGATGCAATTTCAGTAAATCATGTAAAAATAGGAAGGTGAAGAGCTAAGCAAACATGGCATTGGTTCAATACATCTAGCAATGAATTGAGCGGAGTTGCAAAACATATTCAAGTAGTTGACTCTAAATTTATTGGCATCATAGTTAAGTTTGTTGGTGTTGTATACATTTCAAAATGAAGCCATCAATTACCTTAATCTTGAGGTTGTATATATATTTAAAATGAAGCCATCAATTACCTTAATCACCTTGTTTCCACCTAACACGACATCGGACTCAAAATCCCGGTCAATGGTAGTGGCAGCAACAGTTAGAATCCAAGGAGCAATATTCACAGCTGTTCCAGAATCAGGGCCGTCATTCCCAGCTGAGCACACCACAATGATGCCCTTCTCTACTGCATGAAATGCTCCAATGGCAATAGGATCTACTGAAAATTCTTGTTCCAATGCAGCTGATGCACCGAGAGACATTGATAACACATCAATCCCGTCAGCAATGGCATCATCAATTCCTTTTAAGATGTCTGAGCCTCGGCATCCACCCGAGGTACAAACACGGTACATAGCGATTCTTGATCCTGGTGAGCCACCCTTTGCAGTCCCTTCGGCTAGGCCATAATATGATGCCCCTTTAACTGGGATGCCTGCCGCAGTAGATGCAACATGAGTACCGTGACCATTCTTGTCTCTAGGTGTGCCAGATGCTCCTGTGTTGCTGGATCCAGTTTCATCATAATACCTTGCTCCAATTAGTTTCCTGGTGCAAAAAAAATAAAAATAAAAATAAAGGAAGATTAACAAAACCTTTAGACGTTTCATCATCTAGTTTGTATGCAATGAGGCAGTTATGATAGGGCAAGTTAAAAGAGGAGGGGAGGGAGGGATAGAACCCAAATTGCTAACATGACCTGTTTGTTGTTGGTGGTGAGATCTAATTGTTTTATTTCTTACAAGGAAGGAGGGGAATGGAGAAGAAGAATTAATGTATGCGACTCCAAATTTATGGCTAATAGGGCTTAGTTTGTTATTTTTCTTAACATTTTAGCACCTGGAACCCCTGCACCGTTGCACGGCTTGGTTTTAGTATTTTACGGAGAGTTTGTTGGCAGAACTAATGGTGCCTGTGAACCGTGGCCAGAGCTATAATGGCTAATGAAATTACTCGGTGGATAAGTTCAGCCCTGATGAAAGAAATGAGATCACTGCTTATGAACTCGTCAAGTATGATTATGATGTAGAAAATTCATGTATACAGAGAAAAGGTTAATTTTCTGCTGATTATGAAGTTATTTGCAAAGAAGAAAAGAAAATTGATTTATGTTTGAAACTTCTACCTGTTGCAGCTCAAGGAAGTGAAATCATGGCCTTCCATACATGTGCCTTTCCACCGGGATGGAATTGGACCCATGTCCTCATCACTGAAACTCTCAGATTCAGGCCAAATTCCTGAAGTAAGATTTTGAAGTGTTAGTCCTCAAAGCACTTGGAGAGTGCACAACAATTCATTGAAAATATTCAATTTTAAGCACTATATTAAAAACAAGATAAAAATTTTGTTTGACCTGTATCCAAGATGCCAATAATAGTGTCTGTTCCATTTGAAAATGAACCCGAAGTCGATCTAGGCTTGGTATCAACCTCTACAGCTGTTTGTTGCCTCAAGAAATCCCAAGAATGCGTTGTGTGAAGTTGTAAAACTGGATCGGGAAAAACAGACACAACTCCGGGTCTTTGAGCTATTGATTTGGCCTCATCCTCCGTTAAATAAGCCGCGAGCCCTGTGAAACCATTGCTGTAGCTGTGTATCACTGCGTTCTTCTTCCTGCAGGAATTCACAATCCAATAAATCAAATATTAGGAAAATAATATGATATGTAGGCAAGAGATGTGCCTGTTTCATGCATGGGACAATATTTGTGTTAGTTTTTTCCATCAGATCTAGAGTTCCTATATTAGGTACAGACCTGTCCTTATATAGGCATCATAGTATTCGTAAGCAATATCGAACTGAAGTAAAGCAAGTATTATAAAGATTTTAAGATTTTTAAAAACAAAATCTAGTCAATTTCAGGACCACAGAATATAGCTGAGCTCCTACGTCAATTTCCTTAAAATGCAATATTCGCATTCGCTTGTGATGCATATAAGAGTAACCTTTTCATCAAGGAGCTGAGTAGCTGATCATGATCATTTCTTGGATTACCCTTTGATGAAACTGAGGCTCCCATGTACACAATATAAATTACATTACTTTGTAGTTGAGCCGACTCAGTTTCTCTTAGAAACAAGACAAGAAAAATAGACAAGTAGAAGAAAATAAAGATCCCTTTCATGATTCTGTCTGATTCCTATAGAGACAAGGAGCTTGATCCACAGCCTTGTTCTGAAGCTTCTTATATAGAGTGGACCGTTAGTGAAAAAAATTTGGTCAAGTTAGGTCTGAAAGTAAGCAATGGAACATTGGTGGTCTAAGCCTACGTTAATGGATTCGTGCGTGTGTCCACTGTATGCAGATGATTTGACTATCAGATGGAGCCCTATATCCACACAAAGTGCGTTATTTCTTGATGGGTCATGACTGTCATTGATGGTGGTGGGTCGTCTATGATGCGCACACACTTCAACTAAGGTAACGTCTCCTCGAACACTCAATGACATGTATCCAACAAGTCATGTGACATTGCCGTATTTTTTTTTTTATATTTTTTAAATTATCGACCCTCGAGAGATACTCATCGGTTGTGTCGATCCCGTGTTGTGTTGTGTCCATGTACCGTATTCCGTATTCCGTCTTCGTGCAACTTAATGGTGGTGGTGGTGGCCACAGACTTTTTAGTTTTGTGTTGCTTTTGGATTCTTGAATGCATTGAAAGTGTTTGATAAATGATGTACTCATTATATACGCAAGGAATTAACTGAATAGTCCATGCCATTTAAGTGGCTTGTGAGAAGTTTTCCAACTTGAAAGGACACGTCTTTGAGTGTTTTTCCATGTGATGCATTTGAGTATTTCAGCATTTCTTGGAGGTGGGGAGGGGTCTGTGGGGGTCTCTCACTTTAGTCTTTTGACTCTTAAAACAGATTCATTGCATAATATGAGGATGGCCTCCCGGCGTGACCCTTTAACCAAAAAAAACCACTCTCCAGTATTTCTGGATATTTCTTCTAGTCATGTTTATTTCAAGATTTGGAGTTTTAAACTATAGTCCTACTCATACCTCTCATAACATTCATTATCTTTCACATATCTAGTCAATATAGATTTCTGTTCGTATTTTCTCGCGTCAAATAATCACATCTTCTCATGCCCATCGAGTAATAACTTATCCATCTATCCTTCTCGATTCAAGAATCAAGAAAGATCACCGCTCGATTACGACTAACTCTTCTACTATGTCAGGGTCTTGTCTTATGTTAACACAACTAGATTTTTTTTACATCATCTTCGTTCAGTGCTATTGAAAATTTATCTTGCGTCTATGCAACTAAGTCCTTGTTGACAAACCATAAAATGAGTTTTGAAATAGTGATTCAGTGGAGAATGTATGGTTAAAAAGTAGTAAATTTTTTTGGATTTACGTATAAAATATTTTATTGTAAGAATGTTTGATTGAAAATAGTTATATTTTAATAGTGGTAAAACGGGGGTTAAGTCGAAACTTAACTCTAATAGTGCTTTATGCTCCTTATAGTAGATTAACTTTTCGACATGATTTAGTGCAATTATTATTCATATCTAAAACGGCGCATGTAACACAACGTGCATTTCTTCGTGGCGTGGCATGATTGAAATTGACAATGGAATCAAAGTCAATTTCCGTGGCGGACTAAAAATAAGGAATTAAAATTCCGTCTACATGTATCGGACCCGTTATGCTCCCAATATCAAAGAAATGGTGCGCCACTAGACGGGTTGGTTAAGATTTTCCGCATTCTGAATTGCCCATTTTAAACCATTTTTTCTTAAACTTTATGTTATTAAAATATTACTTTTATCAAACCTTAATGGCAATGGACATTATTAAATTATGCAGGTAAATCAAACCAATTTATGAGAAAGATTGCAATTGGATCATGTTGGATTGAAAGCTTGCATACCCTTATCAACAATAGTCGAACCATCGCCCTCCGGGGTATAGCTCAGTGGTGCAAAGGATAAGAGTGAGGTAGTCTCAACTGAACTGACGGCGCAGTGTAAGGGTTCGATTCCTACCTCTAACAAAGTTTGAAATTAGACTCTTTGTTGGCACCAGCTCTTGTACCTTGGCCTGTTGATACACATCCCGCGATTTACCTCATCCACAAAACTCTAGGGGCAGGGTGGTGGGGGGCCTCAAGGTTGGGGTTCAACTTTTTTTTTTTATTTTTTATTTTCTAACAATAGTTGAACCATCGCCGCATAGACAGACAGTTCAGAATTTGAAAAGGAACCCGAACGATATCATCTTGAACTCCAACTTACCAATGAGCAGCGGTGTCACCTTATAGAAGTGAGCGTAATGACCAAACTAGAGCGGCTATTTACAAAGAATTGACTCATGGACTCGGCTATATTTCCAAACTAGCATTTGACTACTAAAAAAAAGTTAAAATGTATAAATTGTAAATGAAATATCAAAACCTAAAAATACCCCTCCTTCAACCAACAGTCATGTCAGAGAGAGAGAAATTGAAAATTACTCACACAATACAGTCGGGATCCAATCGAAAAAGCACCATCACAGTCAAA
>CAIGRQ010014029.1:0-11516 GCA_903798375.1 Fraxinus sp. D2006-0159
TTCCATATACTATATGTGTTGAACCTTTGAAATTTGGATTTATGCATCCTTGGAACTCATAGCCAACTCCTGATTGGAAATAAAATGAGTCAAACTTTTCAGAATGCACCTTATCTTTGGAAAAATGGAAAAGACCATAGTGGAATGAGGGAAAACTAACTTGAATCTTCTACAGTTGAGGCAGGGAAGAGAAATCTTAGAATTTTGGAAACTAGTTGTGAATCTTCTTGCAAAACACTAAAAGAAATGAAATATAAAAGACAAAAAGATAATGTAGTTTTATAAAATTTTGATCATGTCCTATATGTTCACGTCCTACTACTTTTGGGAAAAGCAAGTATTGGTGTGTCTGTTTTGTCTATGTTGCTTATCTGTGTCCATTCTTTGCAAGCTTCACCTGATCTTCTACATAAAAACATATCCAAGAAAAACAAAGCCAACTTTGCCAATTGGACAAAGTAATACTTATCAGTAGTTGGAGTATGCTGAGGATGTCACCTTTTTTGCAAAAAATATAGTGCAGGATGTTGAAATTATTGAGGTATAACTTAGTTGTATATAATTATGAACACAGAAGTATTTTATGGAACGAAAAGTGTTGTATCAAGTGTGTTAATGCTGCCTAATTTATACAGGTCAAGGGCATTGACGACCAAGCATAATGCTGCTCCTCGAGAAGCCTCGAGACCTTTTGATTGTGGCCGTGATGGATTTGTGTAAGTAACGTTTGTGACATTGAGAAGTTTTCTCCAGTGTACCAAATAGCTCTTGAATCTCAATTCCTTTCAACTCATAAATCGGATATTTTGTTGAAACGCAGGATAGGTGAAGGTTCTGGTATCCTGGTTTTGGAGGTGAGTGCTGTTATAAGTACATTAAAATGCATGTCTATTTTACCATTAAAACAGAATGAAGTTGGTTTTCCATAATTAAAAGGGTTACGAAGTGCTAACCAGTCTGGCTCAAGAGTAACCTTGATGTACCAACTCTGGTTGCTTTAATTGGTGTATCGATGACATTATGAGAAATCTAAGATTAGTGATTAAATGGTGCAACGAACCATTAAGAATTATTGGATTATTACAAGCCTTGATAATGTGCTATGCTTTGTTAAGTTGTATGTTCTTCTATCTGAGTAACCTTTTATCGCATGCATTATTATTTTAATCTTTTAAGGAACTGGAGCATGCAAAGAAGCGAGGAGCTAAACTTTATGCAGAGGTCCGCGGTTATGGGATGTCAGGTTACTTCTACAGTTAGTCTTTTTTTCATCTTTGATCTATTTTCTGATTTTATTTAACACTAGATAGTATTATTTTAATCAGGTGATGCATATCACATAACTCAACCCCATAGTGATGGCAGAGGTGCTATTTTGGCAATGAGCCGTGCTTTGAAACAGGTGAGGAATTAATATTTATTTTTAAGCAGTCATATATCCATATGGTGGCTAACGTGTTAGCAACATTTTTTATGCATGTAAAGGCATGTAGTCTACTATCTTGTAGTGTAAAGGAGGTTGAAATCCTTCATTGATGATATATTTGTCTGATTAAATAATTCCAATATTCTGGTGAAGATGTTGCCCCTTGTTCAAATAACAAGTTCCCCCTTTATGACAATAAGGAAAGATCACTTTTGTTGGTCGAGGATACGTTCTTTCATTAACTTATAGAAGTTCAGCCAGCCTTCCATGTTATATAAAATAAGATCTAGTGCAGATATTATTACACCGTATGCATCCAGCCCAAGCCCAAGGCATTGCAGCCCACAATCAGCCCATGCCAGCAGCCCAGATTCCAGAAGAAGTCACTGCATGTTGCTCAGATAAACATCTCAGAAATGAAAAGGGATAGTTTTATTTTTTCTGTAAATACATTTCTTATATATTGTAATTCTCCTTTAGGAATATTTTCAGTTAGTTTGTTATAGAAATGTGTATAAGAGAACACCATCACTGTACAGATTCAATTCAATTTTCTGAAATGCACTAAATAGTCGCAACCCATTTTTGTTGATTCTCTCTGGCTTTCGTTCCTTTCTTATCTTCTATTTTTGGACACTTACATGGTATTAGAGCTTGAGAGAGAATCTCCATGGAAGACCAGTACGATAACTCCTCTTATTCTTCCTCCCACTCCGTTGCCTCATCTGTTCACACCAGAAACCCCAACCGCTATTCCAATTTTAGCGACCCCAACAACCCTTAGTGGCTTGACAACGGCGATAACCCCGCTGTTATTCTTGTCACTGATGTACTTACCGCCGATAACTACCCAACTTCGTCGAGGGCCATGCGTCGTGCCCTTCGTGCCAAAAACAAGCTAGGTTTTATCACCAATGACCTTCCGCGACCTAAAGACCCCGAAGATCCCCTTATCGACCTCTGGGACCGCTGCAATGACATGGTGGTGTCATGGATTCAGAGCTCCATCAGCCCTCCATCAAATCATGTTGCTTTCGTCGATGATGCTCACGAGATTTGGACTGACCTCCAGGACCGATTCTCCCAACAGAATGGGCCTCATATTTTCTAGTTAAAGAAATCCCTTGTCGGCATTCTTCAAGACACCGATTCTACAAGTATTTACTATGGAAAGCTGAAAATACTATGAGATAAGCTTTCCATTTATGATCTTATTCTTGTTTGTAATTGTGGAACCATGAACACACTTGTCGACTGATATAGCTTGATTGTGTTTTCCAGTTCTTAATGGGTTTGAACGACATTTACTCAAATGTTCGTGACCAAATTATGCTCTTAGATCCCTGCCACCTGTTACTAAGGTGTTCTCCCTCATCCAATAGCAAGCTCTGATGCTCGGACTCTTCGAAATAGTTGGAGTATCCGTGTTGGACACGACACGACACAACATGGGTATGTGTATAGGATATGTGTCGGATCCTCCAAGTTTCAACCGAGCACTTCATCGTTTTTACTTCTTCTTCCATCTTTTTCTTCTTTCTTCTTTTTTCTTTTCCTTTTCTTCTTTCCCAAATTGCTCTCTTAAACCTATCGTCGTCATCGAGAGGGTGGAGAAAGACCGCAACGCTAAGTTTTCCCTTCTTTTTCTTCTTCTTTCTTCTTTCTTTCCATTTTCTTTTTTTTTCCTTCTCTCTCTCTATATCGGTGGTTTAGCATTTTGTTTGTATAAAATAAAAATGGGTTTCATGTAGTGCTACTTAGTGCTCCACTAAGTCCAAATTACAATCAAGTTCCTCATTTTCTATTTTATATATTATTTAGTAATTCTCATTATTGAAAATTAAACCCTAAAATTCTATTTTCTTCGTCTAACCCCTTATTAAATACACATTTCCTTTATTGTGAATAATTAATTTTGATTTATTCAAAATGACATCCTGGATTAGTCTAAAAAAATGAAGTTTGAAAGACGTACCTACATAACTGTATCCGAAATTTGGACTCTTTTTAGCCATGTCTTCGTATCATACATTTTAGAAAATAAAAGATTTGACACTTGGATACGTACCCGATACCCGTACCCGAGTCTGAACATCGTAGACAGCAAGAACATCACCACTCCCTTGTTCCACATAGCCCAAGCCCAGACTCAATGGCTCTTGCCATCCAACGCCCCTCCCCTGCCTCTAGAACCCCAACTTACACAAAACTTACCCAAAAGAGAGATCGGCCTTTTTGCACTTACTGCAAGATCACAGCCATGGGTCATACCTTTGGATCCTGCTTCAAAATTGGCAATGCCGAAGCCCCTGTTTGTTCCCACTGTCATATGACTAGAGCCATATGGTTGACAAATGCTAGCAAATTACATGGCTACCCACCAGGCCATAAGTTTTTCAATAAATAGAAATGACTAATCTTCAGACTTCAGATAAAAAATAGAAATGTTACGGAAGCTTTTCTGGATAATTTTTCTAATCTTTGTCATGAGAAGAAAAATGATCTTTGTTGATACATGTTAACGTGATTGTGCTAGACCTGGGAAAGTTGAATTAGTTGTGTTGCAGAAGAACTAGTTGACACTCTCCTTCAAATTTCTATTGTATTTGTAATGGTGAATCAATCCAGACCATTTCTTTTCAGGCTACCATAAAATGAACTATTGAGGCGACCGGTCTGATTACATCTTCCTGTTGTCATGGTGTCTTGATTTTCTTAACTTCCCCTGGTCCTCTGCATTTGCTATTTGCATTTTAGGTAAGGCCCTCAGAAACAGAATAGACTGTCTTTGTAGATTCTAATGTCTTCCATCTGATTGATCTAATGCATCTTAAACATAATTAGGCATATGCATTCCTTTATCCTTTCTCACCCAAGTATTTTACATCAATGAAATGGAAAATGTAATTAGTTTATTAAATGCCTGCCTTTTCTCTGTTTGGCAGTCTGGTCTTGATCCTAATCAAGTGGATTACATAAATGCACATGCTACATCTACTCCTTTGGGTTAGTCTAATTTATCAATAATGCTTCATTCTAAAAACTTCAAGAAACCTCAGTGTCATGATGCTGCAAGTTGAGTAAACATGTTTAAATAACTCATTCAGGTGATGCCGTGGAAGCCAAAGCAATTCAATCTTTATTTTCCAGTCACGCAGTATCGGGTGCTTTGGCCTTGTCCTCCACTAAGGTAACCTCAGTTGTCCTATAAGTATAGGAAAAGGAAAATATGCATAATAATACATTGTTACACAGAACATGGAACAAATTTTTTTCCCCTCAGTAAGACAAATCAATGAGAACAATAGCTTTCTTTTCTACCCTACTTTTGTCATTTCATATTAGTGTTGAACATTGTCATTCTGTTATGACAACATTGAATCGAATCTGTATTTTCCTGGTGATACTGCCACAGGGTGCTATCGGACATCTTCTTGGAGCAGCTGGAGCTGTTGAAGCAATCTTTTCTATATTAGCCATACACCATGTAAGAAAATTTATTTTGAGGTGCAATGTATTGCAGTCTTGCCAAGTTATTTATAATTCTATAGCTTTCAAAGGTTTGAGTCTAAACATTTCAAGTTCCAAAGAATCTGCAAATATTTGGTCTTCTGTATTTGATGTCTTAATTTATTAATAAAGTGATCTACTTGGTTAGGCGTGTCACAGTATCTTATAATAAAAAGTCTACTTCAAGGTTTTAAAAGGCCTGGGATTACTTTTGTATGCTTTCATTCACAGCTATATATAAGAATATCTGGAATGTAAAGGTCATATGAAGTTTATGCTCGCTTCGAGACCATTCCACGCTTAACATTTGAGCACTGAGGACTTGCAATGTAAGACTACACACAACAAAGATAGAGACTCTTTAAATCAACTTACATTTATTTTCCTTTTTGAGTTGTTTTCATGTTATATGTAGATCGTTTTATATTTGCTAGTAATTACTCAGTTGTCACATAATATAGATTTATTGGCATTTCCCTGCATGAAACCTTATGCTTAATGTTGAAGCACTTTATCTAAAAGTTTAAGCTATTAGATAGGGTCACATGTATGTTATTAAAAAATTGTCTTCAACAGCTCACTTAAGTGTAGGCGGGATTTATATTTTTCCATCAAAGCCTTAGACATGCACACTTTCATTTAAATGGGTGGCGACGAGATTTGAATTCAACACTTTTGTCTGTAGCATTTTGAATTATTAGATAGGACAACAGTTATATCATTTGTCTTCAACGCTCCATATTTTAGGGGGCCAGCTGCATGCAACCTTTTTTCAGTGTACACTTTGATCCAAAGGTACCTCTTTCAACGGTTCAATTCTTTTGTAATCACGGAACTTGTATAAACTGTTGAATGTCTTGATATGTCAGCCGCTGCACGGGAGTTGAGAGCATGTACTCATATTGAGATTTTTTCCTCATAAACTAGGAAAGAAACAACAGTATTATTGGTTTTTAGGAGAACTTTTTTAACATATATCTGACAGATTCATGAACAGACTTGTATGTTGTCAACTGTTCTCCAATTAAGTGAAATTTTAAAGTGTTATTCCATAAGAGTTTCTGAATGTGGATAACGTGATAAAATTACGTGAAAATCCTATATGGCATCAAACATTTCTTCTAGAAGATGATTTGGCAGAGTATTGTTTCAGAATTGGCATTTTGTAATTTATGAGAATTCTCTGTTAGATTTTCCACTGGCTTATGCACACATTTCATGGCAGGGAGTCGCACCCTTAACGCTTAATCTCACAAAACCAGATCCTGTGTTCAATGGCAGTTTCATGCCTTTGACTGCTTCAAAGAGGATGACTATTAGAGCAACTCTTTCAAACTCTTTTGGCTTTGGAGGAACAAATGTGTCCTTGCTGTTTGCTTCCATCTCTTGAAGACATGAATTGTTTCAAATACTTGCAGGCTTAACGTTCAGCTAGAGGACGTGTACAAGTCCCAAAGGGAACATTTAGAGTATGCTTTCCTCTAAACAAGTATCAGAAGAGGTTTTCCTCTCATTTTCTACAAGATGTTGATTCGTATTCTTTGGCACTTTTTGGTTTCTTATGTTTCTTTTAATTGTTTTTTATATGTATTGACGCAGTGGCTAAGATTAATGATTAGAGAATCGGCCATTTTCTTTAAAAAAAAAAAAGAAAAGAAAAGAAAGGAAAATTGTGACAGTTATATTGCTTGAGACATGGTGCTTGTTGGAAGTTTATTGTGCAATGCCTATGGGTTTCAAATCATCCTCCTTTTACCATATATGACTGAAAATTTTAGAATAAGAATTTATTTGTTCTATATATTATATTTTATTGTTTTGAAAGTTGAGGGACTAAAGTGAGGTATGTTTTAAATTTTTATATTTTTGGCCAAATATTTGGGTTTTGACTCGCATTAAATAACGTAAATTGGGTTCGAGAAAATATAAGTTCACGAGTTAAACTCAAGTTATTTCAATCCAAAGAAATGTACTACATTGCAAATAACACCACACCCATCCATTCATGGCATGGTAGTTGCTATTTTGTGCTTAAGACGTAGTTTTTGTAAAATTTATCTATAGATTCTTTTTTTCAAAGGGGATCATAGGATTTCACCCCTCCTCGAGAAGGAGACTCAAGTCCAGATCATTGGTTTGATAAAGCTTTGCTCTTACCATTTGAAAAATTATAGTTCTCTTTTCTAAACAATAACCAGTCGACTTCATGTCCTATTAACAACCATATGACTAAAAGAAAAAAAATTAATGCCTTGCTCCTTTCGGATTCAACATTGAAATTGTATTCTCAACGGAATGGATAACACATTGTACAATTTGTATTATTTCATAAGATGAATAAAGAATAATGGGAATCTTTTGATAAAAAAATAACGAGAGAGAAGATGCAGGCATGAAGAAACTCATCGTCAATAAATTTTTGGATCTCAAATGGTTTATTCAAAGATGGTTATGAGTCAAGTTCAAGAGATATTGAAGCAAAATACATGAAATTAAGTGAATTTTTCCTATTTTTTGCTATGATCGAGAAACTATCTCTATTATGAAAAGATTTTTAAAAATATCTTGAGCACAGGTGTAAAGAGATGACGATGGCGGATCTGATTGTATCACTTCATATTGAAGAAAATAGTAGGGTTGCAGAGAAGAGAAGTTATATGCGAAACACGGAAGCAAATTTTAACATGATTGAAAACTCTAGGTCTAAAAGTAAAAAAGAGAAAGAAACATGGGTTATCTAAAGACAATAGAAAAGGGAATAAAAGGTTCAAAGGTGATTGTTAGACAATATATTAGTAGACATTGTTGATATCAACCTATCTGTAGTTGTACTCGAATTTAACTTGATATCAAATGCCAATGATTGGTGGGTGGATACAGGAGCCACTCATCAAATTTATGCAGACAAGGTTTTATTCTTTGAGTACAAGATGTATAATGATGAACTTCTCTATATGGGCAACTCAGCTTCATCCAAGATATAAGGAATTAAAAAGGTTATTTTTGAAATTCACTTCCTGAACATAATTGATGTTGAACAATGTTGTGCATGTCCTAGAAATTAGGAAGCATCTGATTTCTAATTCTATACTAGGTACGAAGGGATTCAAGAATGGTATTTGAATCTGACAAATTCGTACATACTAAATGGGGCTTGTATGCTGGGAAAAGGTATTTAACTTGATGGCCTGTTTAAGGCCAATGTCGTTGTAGTAGACAATAAGTCCATATATTTGTATCCACAAGTTATTGATAGACCGATTCTTTTGTTAACTTGCTTGTGTCTTCCTTTTTATGGCATAGCAGGTTATGACATGTTAATCGTGCTTCCTTAAGGAATTTAGTAGGTTTAGGACTTGTACATAAACTTGAACTAGAAAATGAACTTTGTACATAAACTTGAACTAGAAAATGAACTTAATATAAAATTTGTGTTGAAGCAAACTCACTAAAGGATCTTTCAATTTAATGGAAAGATGTAATGAATCGTTAGGGTTAAAACATAGCAACATATATGATCTAAAATTTGTTCAAACTCGATGTGGTAAAAAAAATTTCATCACATTTATAGATGATCATAGTAAAGACGAGGTATTAGATACATTTGTCACTTACAAAAATGAAGATAAAAATCGATTTGGAAAGACGATCAAGGTACTAAAATTCGATCAATACGGTGAATATGACTCAATAGATTTTGATAAATTATGTGTTAAATTTGGTATTATTCAGCAAACAGTAGCTTATATACTCCTCAAAAAAAAAAAAAAATGAAGTTGCCAAGAAGAAAAATGAACTTTAAAAGATATGTTTAATACTATGCTTGTTAGTTTTGCTTACCACATAACCTGTAAGGGGAAGAAGTTTTAACCGCAAACTTTATTTTAAATAGAGTTCCTCATAAAAGCTGGTTTAGTACCTTACAAACTGGGAAACAATAGAATGCCTTTCTACAAATACTTAAAAGTGTGGGTGTGTTTAGCAAATGTGACTATTTCACCTCCTAAAATGATTAAGTTAGATAGATATGCAATAAATAATAGTACATATATATTTCTTGTGCATAAATTGGATATTAGTGACATTCATGCCAATATAATTATTGGATCCATAGATACCGAATTATGTGAAAGTGTGTTTCCTAATAAAAGTTCCAAGAATATTGGAAAAATGGAAAAGCAATGATACTTTTGAAAGTAATAAAGAATTTGAACCAAGGAGTAAAAGAGAAAAAGTTGCTATCTCCTTTGGTCCAGATTTTATATCATTTATTATTAAAAATGAGCTTTTACCATTTAAGGATTCTACTAGCCCAGAATCTTTATTGTAGAAGGAAGCTATAAATAGTGAGATTAAATCCATTATAAGAATCATACTTCTGGCAATCTATGAATATTCAATTTTTCGAACATGGCTCTCAATTTCTTCCCTTGGGACCGTGTGCCATTGTGTGATATAATAGAGTTTGACATTCCAAACATCTATATAATATTTTTCCATATGAACTTACAAGTATTGGCCTTGGCAATGCTCACGAGGGGTTTTACTTCTACCCATCTGTTGAAGTAATCTACAGCTACAACCATGCATGTCATATTACGTCTTCCTCTAAGCAGTCGTCCAATGAAATTGATACCACATTTTGCAAAGAGCCAAAGGCTAATGTGGGTAGTTAATTCGTGTCCGAGTTGTCGAGCTATTACTGTGAACTTTGACACCTTTCGTATGTTGTGACGAAATTTATGACATCTTTTCTCATAGTTGGCTAGTAATACCCTTGCTTCAAGCCTTTTTGTGTCAAGGAATGTCCGCTGGCAAGTTTTCCACATATGACATCGCATATTTCTCTCATTGCATATGTTGCTTGATAGTCATTTGTACATTTAATGTATACGCTTATCTTGCTCTTACTCGCAATTTTCTTACTTTTCTTTTTATTCTCAAAGAGTATTCCATCCTTTAAGCAAGATATTATTTCTTGCATACATGAGGTTTTTCTAAATATCCATAGACTTTCCTCCATTTTCCAATTAACTAATAGGTTCGACAGCAATTCTACTAGTACAATTTTAAATAGCTCTACATATTTTATGCTTGCTAATTTTGATCATGCATCATTATATTGAAATTCTACCAGTACAATTTTAATTTCTTCTCCAGGGATTTACTCAAGTGGTGTGACAAGTACATGACTTCGGTCAGAATATGCGACCATCATTTTGTCATTGATAACGAACATCTCATTGACCCAATTTACCACTAATTACAAAACTTTTTATTTCTATCTCTTGGACATGCATTTCTTTTGTCAATCAAAAACCAGGCAGCATGACATTATATTCGATCATATTATTTGTCATTTTGAATTCGAATCTGTTGACACCCTAAAAATGCAGCTCAAAATTAAAGGCCCAAGATGAGAAGTCCAATTGGGGAGTCCAAGATAAAGGCCTAGGAAGAATCATTGATAAAGGTAATAGAAGTCCAGAAATAAGAAAACGCCATCGCCCTAGCTTGCAGAACGCACAGAGGCTGAACAAATGAAGGGCCATGTGATCGGCAAGAGCGATGGTCCCATTATCGTCCAAACCTTTGAAGTCGCCTAGGGTGGAGCACATTTAAGGCATTATGGTCATCCAATCCAGCAGTTATGGAAGCAATTATTAGACAAATTCGACATGCCCCACGATTCAAGGATAGGCAGTTAAAAGGCAAGAGTAATGGTAACGGTTATGAGATAACTTCTCCCCAACAAGNGGATAAGTTACAAAGTGATTGAGCAATTCCAAACAGTTTCGTCACTCAACAGTCACTAAGGGAATATAAAAGGAAATGAAGACATACAAGAAAGGCCCGAATAAAAAACTCTCAACAGAGAATATGTAATTTTAATTTCTTAGTTTAACTCTAAAATCCTTCTTTCAGTACTCGTGTGCTTGCGTCCCTTGGAGGCATTTTGTCTATTTCCAATTGTAAATCTTCGCCAGTAAATACACCCCCTTTTGGGATTTTGTCTCAAGAGGTATGTTCCTTACACAATCGTCTGATCATTTCTTTTAATTGTTAGCGAACTAAAATGGCGCGAAACAATTTGGCACGCCCGGTGGGACAGTGGTGTTTTGTAAGTGAAGATACAAAAAGTAAGACATTATGCCTCATAAGAATTCTGATAAGGAACCAGCAAGTCAAGGAGTAGTCCAGTCTGTAATCGAGCGATATGAGGAGCAGCAACACTATCCACGAACAGATGGACAAAGTCAGAGCAGTCACAGTCGTTACGAGCCAATGATAGAATTGAGCCCTCGCACAATCCGTGCGCTGCTAGGAAAACTCACGCAGGATGTCGTTGAACAGGTAAACTTACTCAATGTTCACAATATGGAGAAATTTAGTCAAAATGAGAATATGCACTTTGACAATATGGGTAAGCAACTAATACGTAAAATGAAATCATGAACAAGTTGGTGAGCCAATTATGTCAACCAGTTATACCCATAGGGAGTCACTTTCAAACCAGGACGATTGTGGGATATACTTTACCACATAATTCCTCTGGTTTAAATTCAGGCTCAATTTTAGA
>CAIGRQ010014048.1:0-13933 GCA_903798375.1 Fraxinus sp. D2006-0159
TTGCATAATGTAATAAATATTTTGTATTTGTGTATTTAATTAATATTTTCATTGATTGAATTGCGTTTGACATTTAAAAGAAAGGGAAAAAAAAGGGATTGAATGCCACTCCCCGTGCGCGCACGGGGAGTTCGTTTCTCTCCCTGCGTGTACGGGGAGTTTCGTTCCTCTTTTTTTTTTTTTTTACCTTTTTTTTTGTTCTTATTTTATAACGATTTCTTTTATTAACGATGTGTGTATAATAATTTGAAACGAACTAATCGTTTTTTTAAAACTTTCATCCACGCAATATAGGCTACGCATGTAATGGAAAATTTAGAGTACTTCTCTCTGTGCCCGCACGAAAAGATTGCTTCTCTCCGCACGCGCACGGAGAGTTTCTTAATAATTTTTTTTATTAATTATCTACAACACAATTATAATATTCCCAATGGAAAAAAAAATTCTCTACAATTAATAATAGTTAGTCTCTCTTCTCTTGATTTCTCTCTAGTCTCTACTCTTCTTTCACTGCTCTCTGTAACTTTTTATCATCTTTTGTATAAAATTTTAAGCCTACATAATATCAGGCAAAAACTAAAATTGAAAAAATAATTTTAAGCCTACATAGTATCAGGCAAAAACTAAAATTGAAAAAATAAAAAGCCCTTGCCCGATGGAGATTGTTTTACCACTTCACAGCGCTACTGAGAAGAAGCAAGAGGAAGCCGAATAATTTATTTGTTGTTTGAAATCAAAATATATCAATGAGAGAAAGAGGAAACTGTGTCATTGCAATTGCATTTAGTGCATTTACATGTATAGTGTGGAAAGTGGCAAAATACATATAGTGTAAATAAGTCGATTTGTAGATACAATTTTTTTTTTTGCAGAGAGAGATTTTTTTATAATTAAGTTGGCAACTTTTTTTTAGCAGTATAATATAATACGAAGAATGAAACCGATTTCTAACCAGAAATGAATATGAAAGATGGATAAAATGAGAAAATAAAAATACGTCAAGAATGAACAGTAAACGGATGATTCCATCTTTTTATAGAAGAGAGATAAATAGGCATGCAAACGCACCCGGATGAATAAGCAACTTTTTTAAATGGGGCCAAACAAAACCCTAATAAGCCGTCCTTTGTCAAAAATCTCTTTCAAAACCCAAGCACAACATCCATAGCAAAACGAAACCCTAAGTCAATTCCCAATACATCCTCGTGCCCTTGCTCTCCGTCGTTCAATTGAAACAGCTGACAGAAATATATATTTTATGCGTGAAAGAAGAGAAATTGTAAAAGTAAACCCTAGTTCAGTATCCCTAATTGCATTGAAGCCCCGCCAAATACTCCTTTTGGAGCAGCAGAGGAAAAACTCAACAAAGAAAAATCCAATGACAATGAATCGGCCAGAAAACAAGGTCCAATTGAAGACCGAACAGAAGTCTCTTCTTTTCTACTCATTCGCTCTTTGCCTCCAAAAATATGGCTTTTCCAAAACCCTCAAACGATTTCTCTCCGAAGCTCAAATTAAGGTATATATACGTATTTTTTTTATGTATGTATTATAGCTATATGTATGTTTGTTTCAGGAAGTTCAACTAAGCCTAAAAACTAGTAAATTTACTTTCTAGGTCCAAAGATATTTTGATAACTTTTTTATTTCTTGTTTTTCCTTACTTTTTAGCTCCAATAAGTAATTCACTTACAGAATGTTTACTAAGGTTAAAAGTGCTCCTACCTTGACGTACTTCTAAATGCAATTGAATATTAAAAGGAAAAGTTTGAATTTAATGGTGGAGGAAGTGCAATTTCTAAGCATGATGTAATGTTAGGCAAGCAAGTGCTGCATGCTGTACGCTGTTGGTTCTACCCTGCTCCTCTTTATTGAGATTTTGAGCTGCCACAAGCAATTTGGACTCTGCTACGGCTTAATTTTTTTAATTTTTTTTTTGGGTTCTTGGTGATTGTAATCTTCTTGCTTTTCAGTAAAACGATTACTGGAAATTATAATCTCTCAGAGGTGTCCACTGCACTGTGAAGGGATAAATCGTTTTTGAGATATTAAAATGTTTTGACAATGCCAATGGAGATAACATAGTTTTGGACTCTTTGTTTTTCAATATCCTTAGTTTAAGTTTCTTAGAAGAAAGTCCTTGGTGAAAGATGACGAAAATATTATTTCTTGGCAGTTCCATGCATATAAGAAGCAAATTTTGCTGGATTGACTTAATTTTTTGCACATTATTTACACTGGCCAATGAAGATGCTGCAAAAGAATAAAAGATAAAGCAAATTCAGGGAATGATTGTCGAAAGCCTTTTTAATAAACATTCCTGTTTTTGGTCAGGATGATGATTGGGAGGCAAGAGCACTTAATTTGGGGGATATCTTTTCCAAATATTTAGATAATTGGTAAGCAACTTCTCAGCATTTATAACATTCTGTTAATCATTTTCTAAGTCATTGCATCCTGAAAAATTCTTCATACTTTGCAAAAGGTGAAAAAATCTTCAGAGCTAGTTTCTTTATCGATCCTACCCTGATCCATCTTCTCTATTTGTATTCAAAGAAGTTTAGCAATATCATTTTTTTTTTCGTCATGTATGTTCTCGGTATTTGTAAATATGTATTGTAAATGTACAAAAAAATTTCAACTGTTCTCTTCCTTTGATGTTTTTTATACTTGTAGCAAAAGTTTGCTTGTAGTGAGGTTAGGTGGGAGGAGGATGTGCATGTGAATGGTCGATGATGAATTTTTCTTTTACACAGTTTTTGAGTTTTACCTGGGATTAAGGACTGACATGGGCAATGTGGATCAGGTTGAATTTTAATGCGTGGATGAAATCCTTCCTTGAAGCTCTTTTACGTTTCTGATATTTCTGGTGTTTCCTTGCTGAATTAATAAATTTGGTACTTGAAAATTGGATTTGTATATTAATTTGATTCTATTTCTACTTGAGCTTTTATGATGTGCAGCAATGAAGTTCACACCAATATTGGCCCCCGGAAGGATCAGGGTAAGATATATAGATGAAAGCTTCTATCTCTGATGTTATATATTTTGCAAGGATTTTGATAATGTATAGTAAATAGTTGAAGGTTACTATTCGTGCTTATTGATAGCTTTTTTCGTTGCAGAATGTCAAGTAGATGGCACAGCGGCCTCTGAGGAAAATATGAGGAAGAAAAAAAAGAGCAATGGCAAAGATACTGACTTTGCAGTCACGATTTCTTCAAAAACTTCTGAAGAGGTGCAGACACACCATAAGGTTACTGAATCAAATGCAAAGTCAAAAAAAGAGAAAAACAAAATGACAGCCAATACTCTTGTTCAAAGTGAACATGAATTATTAGCCTCGAAGCAAGTTACTGATGGTGCAGCTCGTGAAATACCGGTGGATGAATGCACCAGGAAACAGAAAGAGAAGAAAAAAAAGAAAAGCAAGCTAACTTCTGAATTACTTGACGGTGATAAAAAACGACCAGAGGTAATGCCTGAGGTAACTGACGAGAAGAGCAAAGATTTAAATGACAGTAAACATGATTATGCGACCCTTGTTGAATCTAAAGAGAAAAAGAAGAAGAAAAGGCTGAAGAAGGATGGTCTTCTTGAAGATGGTGAGGAGGGTGGCTTGAGAAATAAGAGTAAAGTGGATGCTGATAAAGTTGTTAGTGGCATTCTATTAGAAGAGGATAAAGTTCAAGATAAAGAAAAGAAGAGAAAGAAAGAAGCTACAGTGGAATTATCTGGTTCTGATGCAGGGTTAATTGACAGAAAAGATGTAATAACTAACAAATCTAAGAAGAAATCAGTTGAGACTGCGGAAGATGGGGCTAATGAATATAAGATGGCTTCCAAGAAAAGGAAACGACTGGCTCACGATGAAGATGGGAAACAGTCTGTTGAGGAAGTAGCAGTTGAAGAAACGAAGCGCAGAAAAACTGATGGGCAGGAAGAAGCCAAGGATGTTGAGCAGCAAGGGAATGGTAGTCTCAACAATAATGGAGTGGAGAAGTCCAGTCAGCGAAAATCCACGAGAAAACAATGCAATAGTTCTGCTGAGGTATGTGGGTTCTTTCCTTATTTTCCCTTTTTCAATAGTTTCTTCCCTTATTATTTCTTGATTTTTCATTACATATATAACAGGGAAATTGTTTACAAAAGAGAAATTGGTCAGCTAGGTTAGTCATTTCTATCATATGATTGTGTTGTAAGTGAAATGGAGCTAGATCAATTATTGAAAGCGAAAACATATAGAAAGTGCAGAAATGAAAATAAATTTATTTTATTCGAAGCTGAGAGCTTCATCTATAAAAGTATAGCGCCTTGGTGTTTTACAAATCAATCACAACACCTCAGCCACTCTGTATTAGGGCTGTTAATAGTACCAAGGGCTTGTCTTGGCCACTGGGTCATATTGACTTGCGTTTGATATGATGGCTACGCGAGCACTATTGCTCCGACTGTGCCCATCCCTCATGTAGTCATTGTGCTTGTCTCTCACTACAAACATGACTAGTGGTTTGGGCTGTTGTGTATTGTGTGGTCAATTTATCAGTTTTCCCCTTTTATCAAAAACATAGTTTAGCAACATGTAGGACTTGTTTGAATGCATCATGGCATCTCTTCTCATTTCTCAAATGCTTGTTGTATCTCCTCTCTCCTTTCTTTTGTTTCCTTTTTTCCCCAATTTTACGATGGTCCTTGAATTAAGGATATTTATTTTGTTTGTTATGGTAGATGTTGATCTTTATTTATTACACAAGGCTTCTTTTGTTCCACATGGAAAATCACAACAAAGGCTCCTTAATCACATATCAAATAAAGTCCGCAGAAGATTGTTGTGATCTGTTGAAGGTAGCGTTATATAAAGTTGCATAATGGAAATAATTACGTATATTCTTTCCCTCGGAAAGGATGAAAGTGACTTGAGTATATGTATGTTTCAAAATAAAATTTTGCAGGTATAGTTTGTAGATCATCTGTTGTGGATCTCACTTCAATAAAATTTTGTAAGGGATGCATGACTGTTGAAGTAATATTTAGAATATATGTTCACGCTCCTACTCTAAATCAATTAAACACGACATCCTGAAATGTAAAAAGTGAACTATGGTCACTGTAAGAATTAATTTTGATCAAACTCGAAAATACAGGAGTGTGCATGCACATTCTGATTCTCTCTAACAAACAATACTGACCCTGAATTGTGTTGTCATGACCTCAAGTGGTGAAATGTTGATTGTTTTTCTTAAAGATAACTTTGATGGTTTATTGCAGCCAAAAACGGTGAATGCATTTCAAAGGGTTAAAGTTGATGAGGTGAAGTTTGTTGATGAGAGGCTTCAAGATAATTCATACTGGGCAAAGGTTTAATTTATCCCTTCATTGATCCTTCAAATGCAATTGCACTTGTATATCTAGTCTTTTTTCAAGTATACGCTAATCTTTTGCAATATTTATATGTTCAAACGTATAGTTAAATATGAATATACATATTTATACACGAATTTAATATTTTTATCTCCTCAATGGTAATTATGCACGTATGTTTTATTTTATATTTTCTTTTATGCAACTTTCTCACAGGATGGAGCAGAAACTGGCTATGGGGCAAAAGCACAAGAAGTTTTGGGTCAGGTCAGAGGAAGGTATGTCATTCTGTGTTTTATGTGGTGAAATACTGAATATTAAGCTTACCTAGTATGTTTATGGAGCATATGTAATGAAGTGGGTACTGTTATGGAGATGAACTGGGAAAATGTAGATAAAAATGCATGGGTTAAAAGGCCAACAGAAACTCACTAGCTGATAGCCATGCTCGGAAGTTGATAACATAATACGGACATAATACGGCTGGGTTTACCCATCCAAAGATGGCTCTGGATATCATGTTATAAACAACGAGATGGGGATAACCCACTGGGCAGTTTGTGGTGCTTTAAAAATAACATACTCTAGGGGTTTAAATGATGTACACTCGTGTACTTTTATCTCTTTTACAGGGATTTCCGACATGAAAAAACTAAGAAGAAGCGGGGTAGCTATAGAGGAGGACAGATTGACCTGCAATCTCACTCGATTAAGTTCGACTATTCGGACGAGGAATGACTGGAGAACGGTTTACGTTCAATTATTTGGATGGGGATGACGGGGGCCAATTTCAGTAACCTGTGAACATTCTTTATCCACTGCATGCTTTTCGCTATTATTATGTTTCAATTCTTTCATCGTTGATCATGAATATGGTCGTCTCAGCAATCCATATTCGCATCAAATTTTGAGTTAATTTAAAATACATTTTGTTGTACTCTTTTGGTTAGACAATGCAATTTTCTTCCTAATTTTTCTTTCTTTTTGCCCTTTTCACCGACGTTGCTGGTTTTTTCTTTGAATGGTGTTGGGATTCATGTCATTACTTTTAAGATTATCCATCAACGCTTGAATACATTGGTGTTACGTAGCATTATTCTTTTTCTGGGATCGAGTACGGACTTGCATATTGTAAGATCCACATGCAATCTATGGTTCACATGGAGCTGTTATGATATAATATTTACTACCAAACATGGCGATTACTATCCTACAAAAGGCCAACTCTTGATGCAAAATAATAATCATCAAATAAATCTTGGATAACTTAATGATAAATTTTGAACTACTAAACCCTTTTGATGAGTTAGTTCAACCAATAAAAACACAGCATTTTTCACTTAAAAAGCTGCTCCAAACAAGAATTGAAATGACTTCTTAAAGAGAACCAAACAGGATTGTATATCACACTGTAATTAGATAATTTCCATTATATACAAGAAAGAGAGGAAAACCAATTACCAACTTAAATAAGGGAAAAGTGTGGAAACCTAAAGATAAAACGAGCCGTTAAGCCAACAAGGAAGTGCCCTCTATCGTGAAGAAAAAGTACATACTAAGGATGGGATTCATCAATTTGGGGACCCAAATACGGAATTCCATCCATTTCTGATCCTTGGGGCGTTTCAATCTCTTCAAGCCATCCATAACAATGGCCATCATCTTCTACCTTAGTAAATTCTTCTCTATCTGCAGGTGCAAAAAGAGGGTCAATAAAAAGAACTACAATAATGAAAATGGAAATGCATAGAAAATAAGATTTCATATAGTCATATTGCATGCATTTCATGCAGTATGAGATTTGGGCACGTTTGAGGTACGATGTACCAGACAGGATAGGCTAGATCAATCTCGTCTGAACATGCTATCATAGTCATATTATGAGCTGTACACTTTGCATCTCAGGTATATTATAGGATGCTGATAGAATTTCAACTGCGTACTCTCCACAAATGAATAAATTCCACCAGCATCGTGAAACTGTAACGCGGCAGCATTCAAGAGTCCTATTCATATTATTTGTGCTTAAACAGCAACCATCGTATAATATAAGAGTTGGAAAATGTCCATTTTTACTTGTGTTTGGAAGGGGAGGAAAATTGGGCATTTCTAGGACATAGAAGCATATGTGGGTTTAGTGGTTCCCATAAATTTGACCCTATTTTGTGTTACCATCGAATCATTTGTGGCCTTTGATTAAATGAATGGCTATGATCAAAATTTAGGAGATATTTTATATAACTTCTTGAAAACTGTTCACAAATCTCTAGGCTTGACTTTTGGTACTCATTCTCACATGGGTTTTCTTTCTGAACAAGTCTAGCGGTACATAATTTTTTGCCATAATGGTTCACATAACAGTATAACACTCACATGGGGTGGGACCCAACAAAATGTGGACCCCATCCCATGTGAGTGTTATGTGAACGCCTATGGATAAAAATTATGTACCCATAGCATCACTTGGAGCAAGACTTTCTCTTCCCTTTCTTAATGTGACTTTTCTCCTGGAGCAAATGGCTTCTCTTTTCTTCTCTGTAAAGAACGTCTCTTCTCCTTCCTTAGCTTCTTGTTGAGAGAACCTTGTGTTACACTTTAGGCTTGAAATAGTAGCTAAAGGAGGTGGTTTCTTGCAAGGGTTAGCTTCGATTTAGGGTGATTCTTGGCTGCTATTGGGAGATCTCTTGATCAATGATCCAAGCCAAGTGTGAAGAGGTTCTGAACCGGTTCTTGTGCTCTCTCTAGATGGCGGTTTGCAAGCGTGGAAGGCTGTTCCTAAGCCTAATTTTTCATCCGAAAATGGGGAAGTCACTCTCGGTTTTTTAGTAGTTTAAGCTTAAATGTTTTTTATTCTCTATGTTTTCTGTTGATTAGTTTATGCTAGACTTTATATGTTTGATTACATATGGTATGCTGATTAAAAGAGATTGGTTATTGTATTCTGTCATTGTGTTTGTAGAAGATGTTGAACTCTATAATGCTTTCATTATTCCTAACAGTGTCGATACACAATGTGTAGTTCATCAGATCTTAAAATACGGATTGAAGAAAAAATATTCAGCAGATCCGAATACTTTGTTGTTGACCGAAAAATCTTAAAACGGATTATTGTACCAAATGAAACGAGTTTCTTACTTGACAAATCACCAAATGAAGTCTCTCTGTAATGTGAGCAATCCCGGCCATCATCTTTGGCATATGGAGGTCCAAGAACATCGAGAACAGCACATGGTGTTGTAGCAGTAAATTCATGGATATTTCCTCCTGATGTTGGATATAATACAGAAGTGTCACATGGTGCTGTGAAGCTTCTGTTTGCTTTTATCCTTGCCCGTCTCACTGCATGCAATTCCATCAATATCTCATTTTACAAGAATACTGTTAGATAATGTTCCATAAACTGTAATGCTTGGAACTAATAAATAAGATTTTAACTTCTTTTCCGAACATGTCAAATTGGTGGGTTGGAAGAGAGATGAAAAAGAAAAAAACTCACATTTCGAAGGTGAATCGTAGTTATCAGAATTGAGGGGATCAGCCCAATCATATGATTTAATGTGCACAGCCCCTAATAGAAGCTTGCTGAAAACGGTCATCCCTGGGTGATTGTGGAGAGGTATGACAGCAGTTGCAGGGAGAAATAAAAGGCATAGCTGTGGAAAGCATAGAACAAAGTGAATAGACTTAAAAATTTAGCTTGAATTCACAATATGCACTTAAGTTGTTAATTTTACAAAGACAGATCTTGGATTTAATATATTATGTTTCATATTTGTGCTAAAGAGAAAATCTTACAGAGAAATTATGGCATTTGTAGATGGTAGCAGATGCAACTCTAGGATTCCCTTCAACTGCTACACTCTTAGATTGAAAGAACGGCAGATCTCTACTCAGCCCCACATCTTCTGGTTTCATAACATCTACAAAATTATGGTAATAAAAGACTCGTCAGAGAAACAAATGTCACTTTATTAAATTTCCAGGTTAGTTTAAAACTTTGTATGTGTTCAATGTACTGTTATCTTCGGGTCGATTTGGTCCTAACATTAGATAGGCTTACAGATTACCAAATGAGTAAGAAATTTCAAGTAGCTAAAGTGAGTAAATGTTTTCCCCTTCATTGTCTACACGAATGCTTCTTCCCCGTTGGAATTCAAGAAAATTAAATTAGGAGACCTTATTGTGGTAATTATTCTATTATGGTGCAAGGATTCTTCAAATTTTTTTCCCTTCCAAGAGTTCTTGACCTAGGATGTAGAACAAAATCGAAGTCAAGGCGAAATTTAAAATAAATAAATATGTTCATGAGTTTGTTTAATGAGGCAGTTCAACAAGATCTATGCACAAGTGTTGTGAGATCACCTAGTTTATGAAAATTGTGAGTGGCTCAGCCTCTTTGACCTTTAGACGAGATAGTTTCACAGTTGAAGTAGCCAGCCCAAATTCAATACCTTAAATGAAATACTAATCCTCTTGAATTTTGAAATTTGAGCCAACAATCTCAAGATATTGGATCATAATAAGAACAAAAAGCAATCCACCTCGGATCCCAAAAAGATCCCAAAGAAGTGTGGAAAACAACATATCAGACATCATTAACAAATATATGCCTTTTCCTACTGTCAAAATTCAAGCCGACAAAGATTCTAAATTTAGTTTTAAACTTTTAGACGAAGCACTACTCACCAAGAATGTTGCACAATCTTTGCACATCACCGGGTGAAGGGACAGTGCCAGGGCCTTTGAAAACTTGTTGGCATGAATCAAATAGCCTCTGCAGTGTCCTTGAAACCATTTTCACAGGTCTGTTTACTTGAATTCTCACCTTTCTTTTGCACCTCTTCTTCTTAATAACACACTCAACATTATTTTCAACTCTACTTGATCTCCTTTGCTCCATCAGACCTACAGACTCCATTGTCATCAACAAAACTTGAAAATATAAGGATGTTTTTCTCTACCCAAATCAAGGAACTCTTTTAACCTTCAAACTGTTTTTGCATGCAAGAGATATATACATAAATGTGTTTGTGTGTATGAAAATAGATATTCTCTTTTGAAATTTTCTTGATCTTTCTCTTGGTCTGATATAATAGGATTTGGTATGAAGAATCTAGTGGGGAACGTTGGAGGAAAAAGTCAAGAGGAAAATTGTAGGTGGGATTGGGGAAAAGAGCAACTTATAGGAATGGATACACGCAATGTGGGAGGAGAGAGAGAGGGAGAGGGAGAGAGAAAAACCATGGGCTATCTATGGGAAGAGTGGATAATAATATCTGCATGGAGTGACAAAGAAATATTGAGTTGAATCATAGAATGTTTGTAATTATACGGAGTTTCACCTCAAAATTTTAAATTTATTATTTTATATTGAAGAGATGTAGACCTTTTTGAAATGTAATTCTCAATTTTTAAATCATACATTTTATCAAAATTTATTTTTTATTGCATGAGCTCATATGAGAATATCAATTTTGAAATGCAATGGTGGAGTCAGATTTTCATAATGATAAGTGTAATATGTTGAAGGAGCAATATATATATAATATAATATAAATTTTTTAAAAAAATCTATATTAAATTTAATGAAAGTTTCAAAATGTTGTGGAGCGATCGTCACACTCGCCCCTTGTGCTTCCATCCCGGTTGAAATGTGACTCTTCATTTGAGCCGTTCATTTGAGTTTTAAACGAATAAATGAAAATCATCATTAAGGTGTGTTTGAGCCACATTATTTTAGAAGAATATATTCTGAAATAATAGATTAATGGAAAATGTGTGCTTGAAAAAGAAGGAAAAATTATTAATGTGATGAAAATATTATTTTATTTAACAATATGTTGAAAATGAGTAGAAGAATAAAAATGAAAACTTTAATGCGTACCAAACAGAAACTAAATATTTTAAACTCTACATATTGAGTACATGGTTTTGTATACATTTCATAATATATAATTTATATATTATATTATATTATTCAATCTTATTCAATACTGCGTACGAGAATACGAGGAAAACTAGTTAGAAAGGGGTAAAGGGCAGTTTGTATCCGCCCCTAAGATTGAGTAGAAAACAACTAACTAAAAGTCCACTGTTTTTCGAAGTTTGAATACCATACAGTAATGTGTGTCGTGTCATTTAGCCAATTTGTGTTCAATATGAAATGACACTATAGAGCCACACATGGCTTCTATAATTCTGCACTACTGTTTGCTGTGAATTTCTCATTGGGACAACAATTTTCTTTTCTTATTCTTCAGCAACTAGTTCATCCACCTCAGCATCTCTATCGCTTTGTACGTATTAACTATTTCGCATAAAGGTTTGAATTGTTGGGCAGGTGTAAATGAGTTACGTTTATGTTTTTCTCTAAATACGTATACAATTTTTTTTATAAAGAAATACTCAAATCCACGTATTTTCTCGAGGTTTATACCATTTTAAAATACGTTAATTGAATATTTGGATATAAACTATTATCAGAGACAAAATATACTAATTAACGAAAAATTGAGAATAAGAATAGAAAAAACAAATAAATAAAGACATAAATGCAACAATAAACACAAATTGTGGACTCTTACTACAATTAGTGCAACAACTACACTAAGATCTAAGATGCAGATAAACTTGTTAGTGGGAGTAATTATCTTTAAAAAAATAAAAAATAAAATAGAAAAGAGTAACTTTTCCCAACTTTTAAGCTTTAGCCAAACAAGCTTACATCCGTGCAACTTGCAGATTACGGAATTTGGAAAATATGGAAAAAGAGTGAACAATTGTTCCCTCGTGAAAGATGGAAACTGCAAATTGCATCTCTATTAGTGGAAAATGTGCAACTTATTCAATGGCAGGTAATGACAGAAATGCCCCTATAACCTATGAAATATAGCAATCCCATGAGAGTAGTACAAAACAAGGTGCATTTTTACCATTGCTCATTTAGGCAAGTTGCCTGAAGAAGTCAAGCATGTGTAAACGTAGGAATTGTCACATCATTTTTCGGCTAATGAATAAATTTATGATAGGCAAACAAAATTAACAACATGATAGCAAGCAAGTCTATGCCAAATTGAATAAATCAATCCTGTTTATGTCCATAATATAAACAAACAACTCACCAGCAATGTAAGTAACTATGTGCTAGGAAATGAATTTTGATCTCGAAAGCAAGGGAGAGAGTCATTTATCAAATCCGCGTGCTCAAGATCGATGAATTGCAGAAAATTTTCAACTGGTGTGGGTAGACAAAATCAAAATTGGAATCTATAATACACAGAACAACATAGCTGCAAATTGAGACTTCAAACTACTGTCGTTTACTCTATTTTCTTTCCATACTACTAGTTTTGCATACAATTTGCACTTTTTTTTTTTTCCCCATATGAATGTCGTGAAGGCATAAAGTCGGTCCTTTTACGCTAACTTTTTCATGAATGAACAACATTTCACTACTAGAAGGTTACAAGCAAAAATAATACATGATAGTGACTCAATACCGGACAGTGACTCAATACCGGACAGTGACTCAAATCATGTTGTCCACCTCCAAAAGACAATAAGTACGATGATAGTGAGAACCATGCCTGCATATTTAATCCATCGGTCCACACGATTTCGCCTCTCAATGAGCCGCATTACAGAATTTGATAGCCCCAAAGTGTTAAGAACATCCAGAGCTTTTCGTTGAGCTCTCTGCACCAAAGCAAACCCAGTAAGTTATTAGCATGAATAATTCGTCTTACAAAATTATCCACGTATAGGAGGTTTCATTTCTCAGATTATGCTACAAAGATTTTTCTAAAATGCAACAGGCAAAACAGCCAGTGTGCTAATTTGTACATTTTGATCAGTTCTTAAAGAAACTAAATATTACCGGTGTTTTAAAAAGCTTGCCGTAGTCCCACTTTACGCTTTTTTACACATAGGCTAACTTAGGCTCGTAAGAGCTTAAAACTTGGCTTTGCTGCCTAGCCGCTCTTTACGCCTTTTAAAATACTAGTCATTACTAACACTTGCTGCTAAACCCGCCAGAGAAATTCTCAATAAGATACAACTATTAGCACACTTAAGCATCTCCAAATGACTCTTTAAACATAAGATACTCTCAATTTTAATGAGTAAACTCTTAAAATTATGCCCTACGAGACTCTTTAAATGTTAATTTTAAACTCGCTTTCTATAATTTAATGTATTCAAAGTATTTCAATTTTCAATGACAAAAAATATTATAATAATTTAAAGAAAAATTAGTGAAAGTAAAGGATAGAAAAATAAATAAATATTTTTTGGGAATAGTAAAATTAAGTCTTCAATATAAAGAGCATGTTGGAGGACTAAAATTTTTTTATCTCTAATTTATCGATGCTTTCTAAATTATAGAATATACTCTTTAAAAATAAATAGTCTCTTTGGCACGAGGAAATTGCAGATACGTATATCAACAAATTCATTTTTTGTATAGACTCTCCATCCCAATAAAGATCACTTTGTTTGAACATTTATAAAGATTTGAAAACGCACAATTAACAACAATTTGCATCATTCTTCCTGAACGAACCCACAGCCTCTG
>CAIGRQ010014063.1:0-26383 GCA_903798375.1 Fraxinus sp. D2006-0159
ACTACCGCCTTTTTATACCATGACGTGGCCAATGAGGCATCACCACTTGATTCATGTAAATCATGATATTACTTCTTCACTTTCTTCTATCTCCCATGAAGGAGAAAATTGAATATTATTTATACTTAGTTATTCATGCGTAGCCATATACAACTCCTCTGTAATCCTCATAGCCTTCTGCTCTATTATTCTGTTCATGCCCTTCGGGTTTCTAGAAAGGTTCAACTCCAATTTTACTGTAATAAGGTTTATTTGCTTCATTATGCTGTTTGTTAAGTTATTGTTTTTCTAGATAGATGCCACATTACTCTATCAAGTTGTTTATAAAAGTATTCTAATCTGAATACGTGAAATCTTCAATGTCTTGGTGGATAAGAAGAAAAAGAAATGTAACAAGGCAAAACATTCTTCATTTTTCTTTGATATTTAACAATTGCAAGCTCTAGTACAACATTTGGAAATGAAACCTAAAATAACAATTAATAATTATATGCATGAACCCACATTTCATAACACTCGCAACCATCAAAAGTGTCCTCAGTCAGTATAGATTTACTGAAGGAAACTGGAAACAACATTAATCGAATTCCAAAACTAATTCATATTTATTCTGAAAATCAAAATTCCTATAAATTCTACAGCCAAATCAACCCTTCTCCTGGGCATAACATTGGAATCGAAGTTCAGAAATGTACATAAATTTGACAAGAATCTGAAATGCAAGCATCTTAGTCTTGAACCAATAAAATCTCTTTCAACAGTTAAAAAACAAAACCATAAACAGGATGAATACAAAAATAATGATCTTATTATCAGGAAACAAACTAAAACCCTTAGATAAACCTCAAGAGAAAGTATCTTCAACCACCACCCCAAAATAATTTTTGCACCTTACACAATGCACACAAACACTGCCCGTCTGCCCCGTTCATTGCATCCCCTAACACCAGACTAAACCCAAAACAAAAAAGACTTGTAAGCAAACACAGTTGCAACATAATAAATGAAAACCAAGTAAATTAATGACCTTGAATTTGGTGAGGGCGTTAGCTTCACGATCATTACAAAACACGGTTCTATGACCCGGTGCCTGTGGCTGGACCTTCCCTAGCCGGACCGATCGAGAAGACGGGATGCGCTCCGCCGTCGGCGACCTGCCGCCGCCGCCGCCACCTCCACCACCCCCTAATCTAGATCCCCTCCATCCTGACATCTCCACTCCTCACACTTCCTTCGATCACACCGGATCGAAACACCAAAAAACCTCAACGCTTTTCAGATATTTCAAAGAAACTAAATTCAATTCAATCGAATTTTTCAATACGAAGAAATTTTAAAAAAATAATTATTGGCATCGTAATTTGCCAATTTGGTGGTTGAGTGAATGAAGGGGTTATTTTTATTTTTTTTTCAATTCATTTTAGGCCTCGTTTTTATACGTTCATTTTAATCGGCGTGAAATATTTACCTCAGTAGTATTTCCCCCACGCGTAGTTTGGAGCGTGGATACATATGACCGTGGAGTTGAAACGGGTTTTGACTAGTTTTTGGTGTTCACGTGTACGAAGAAGCGTGGGGATTTGACGCACAAAGCTGAATAGCCACTTGAAGACGCGGCGTCGTTTGGTTAATAAATCATGGCTTAAGTGATTATAAAAATTTATCTACGGTTAAAACTACTAGTTATGAAATGTTTGACTCGTAGTTTAAGACTACTTCAGAGAATAAATATTCAAAGCTCCATTTTTCTTCAATTATTTGCAATTTAAAATTTCTTCCAAGTCGGATCTAGACTAGTAATTTAATACTAACTTGTTATCAATAATTACAATTAGCTTAACTAAAAGTTGACCTAGTTATTTTATAGTCATATCATTTATAATGCATAAAATGTTCAAATTTTGACGAGGAAAAAAGATAGCCAGGTTTGACGATAAGTTCGTTAATTGGACTAATAGATTCGGCTAAAAGGCCGCTCTTCCTGCTTTGAACATTTAGTCCATGTTTAGTACAGATTAAAATTTTCATTCTTATCTTCTACCCATTTTCAACCACACATTCTTCAATAAAATAATATTTTTCTCACATCAATAACATTTCTTTCTTTTTCAATCACACATTCTTCATCAATCTACTATTTCAAAATACATTCTTTTTAAAATAACGTGACTCAAACACACCCTTAATTGAAAATTTTATTGTTTTCACCTTCTGAACGAGGTTTGAGCTGAATGCTAGTTCGCCCCGCCCCAAACTCCTTTAATTTGACCAAAAATACTACAGTCCTCTAATGACTGCAAGTGTAGCAGTCTTCTAATTTGACACCCATATAGTCAATGAAATATGATCACGTGGGAAAACCACTTCCATGTTCGTAAGATGCCAAATGAGGTGACATGACAAACCAACATGGATTATAAAGATTATGCTCAGGGATCGTGACATGGATTTCCACGAGAAAGTTGATTGGTAATACCCCATGATTCACATAATCTAGTGATTAACAAACTCTTACCAAATATAGTGAACAGCTGAGTGGCAACAAAACCCCTATTTCATTATTCAATGGAGTTGTCATACAATTTAATGCATAGGATAATAAATTAAGTGGTCCAATACGACATAGAGATTGTCGGAAAGTTACCACACAATCACTAATCAGAGAACTTGCATGCTTTAGCCTAGTAAAAACGAACACTTCCAAGTTCCAACTATTAACAAAATCAAAATCAATTCAATGTAATTACTCAAATATGTGACAGAACCTTGAATTTCATTCAAGGAAGCTTCAGCTTTCTCAATACTTCCAATTGCAAAATTGTACTGAAATTGACAAAGATACACAAGCTTAGAATAATTGGTATAAAATACCAAGACAGCACAATAAAAAATGATGTTTTCTCCTTTCATTATTTAAAATGTCCATTATTGTACACAAGCATACCAAACAAACCACGGAGGAATTATTTTTCATACCGGACAAAGAAAAGGAAGCATGTTACAATATGTATCAGTTTTTTCATAGAGGATAGGAGAACATTCCGATGCAAAAGCTCAAACCAGATAAAAATGGAAATACGATATATTTCTGATTTAAGAAATGAGTATAATTATGCAGTCAATGAAGGAACATATATAGCTTTCTCAATGCTTTTATTGGCAATTAATTAGAATTTATTAACTCATGATGATCTTTCAAACCCGCCGCCAATCTGCATATGTAGCCATTCTGGCGATGCACCCCTATTGTATTCCCTTGGAGCTTGCGAATCAAATGTCATGCCCAGAGAATCAAAGGTTTGCTGAGCAAACTGCAAAATCGAAACACATTTCAGCATTAACCAGTGGTAAACTTGAAGTGTACATAAAGAAATTTTATCAAAATTACATCAACCTTTTTCTATTTCTTTTTAAGGTTTTCCATTCTATGATCCGAATTTTGAAACTTTTCTTCCTCTATTTGAGTTCTCTTTTGCTATTACACGTAATTTCTGGGAAAAATGAAGCTACTGCTAATCCTAGAAAATGAGTTCCAAGAAAAGTTGACTACTTTCACACTGAATGAGTTACGATAAATTAATATTAATGATGAATGGCAGTAAGAAAACCTAACCATGGAGAAACAATCTTCTCGACTTAAAAATAACATTCACCCCTTAACGGATTTAGCTTGTGTCATTACTGACTGAAATCCAAAGAAAACCGAAACTCAATGAAAATTGGAAGTTGATAATCATGTTTCTAGAACTTACTTCTTTTAAAGGAAATCCTTCAATGCCAGGGTTCACTCTTTCATTTACTGCTTCAAGCTTCATAGAGAGAAACTGAGAGAAAAAACATCCATAATTGTTAGTTTGTGTGTGTGTGTGTGTGTGTAGAGAGAGAGAGAGAGAGAGATCTACCTCAACTTGACGTTGTAAAGACTGGATATAATTAATTATTTCATCAAGGACTAGTGATTTGCCATTAACCTGGATCCAAATAAACCCCTCTTAAGATTTTTACTGCACAAAAATTTACAAGGCACCGAAAGACCGAAAACTTTCCTTGTAAAAATCAACAAAATAAATAAACCATGTTTCTGTACTGATACCTAACTCTTAAAAGTTATTAGAACGAAAAATTAACTCAAGTTGATATAATATCTAGGATATTGTACAAGAATATACCGAGATTTATGATGTCTATATCAGCAACAACTTCTACTGCCTAAGAGAAACCTCCTTCACTTGGGTTGTCAGTTTCAATCTTTTTAAGCATTCTCAAAACTGATAATTGCTTTGGGTGAAGATTAGTTACTTTATATACGACATGAAATGCAGCAAGTTCTTTCTGAAGTAAGAATTAGAATTCCGATTGCACACGAACCATTTAGGTAGATTTATATGTATCGCGTATAAGTGATATACTTCTATAGTTCTATAAAGTTGGCCACTGCCAATTGCGAGTTATATTGATTGGAACTACACTACCCTCTTTTTAACTACCTCGCCCCACATGAACGTCATGTGCAAACCACATTAGACTCAAAGGCCACGTGTCACAAATGCCCACGTTACCTTAAACAGCCCTAATGGTTCGGTGAACCTTCACAAGGCTCGCTAGAGTTACCGCAATAAAACAAGGGCAGCGACCCAGCTTGTCTAACAGAGGAAAGGCTCTATGGGAGCAAAGCTCCTCGCTAGGATAAACTAAACAAGTCTCACCCTGTGCTCGAAGCACATGGCATGTGGCAAACCAATTTTCCATAGGAAGTTATTGAAGCACAGTGCACGAGACTTCATAATAATGCCTCAAATAAAGGAATAGCAGAATATTCCATTGCCATGTGGCAACAGGACCACTTTTGCTTAGGCTCAAACCATTAAAAAGTGCAAAAACGAATCAGTTGATTGATAACAATATCGCCGATTAAAAGATGACTCGTAGTTGGAAGGTGCTAGAACCAAAATCCTCACTTATCAGAACAGAAAAAACAGGGAAACAAGAAGTTCAATTGCTCAAGGGAAAATTTCATTCAAAGAAAATGATAGTTGTTACTTTAAGGAGAATAAAGTCGAAGAAGTATTAATACTCACTTTATTACATCCAGGGACTAGATCTTGGAGAATTTTCATCCTCTCGTTTATTTTTTCTCTCCTTGCCTGCACCAAGCGGAAAATAAGAAAAAATCATTTGGCACAGATTTCCATGATCTTCTATTTATTCATCGATCATAAATTCATCATCATGATAACATAATTACTTTCTTAATTGAAAATTATCTTACCGTTGATTATCAGGAAATTACAGCTAGAACGTAAATTTTAAAGAATCGGAGTAAAGAAATTACTCTTTCAGCTAAACTGTGACTATCGGTGGCTTGACCTCTTCTAGCACGAACATGGATGTAGTCTTGCTTTGAAGGTTCGGCCAGTTTTGTAGGCGTTTCTGTCTCCTTGCCTGAATTCCCTTCTACTTCTGCTTTATTTTCACAATTCTCCTTTGATCTCACCGTCTTCAACCTTTTGTTGTCTCCTTCATGCTGCACAACACCAAAAATACATACGAAACATAAACAATGATGACAGAAATTACCAATCAGTAAACAAAAAAAAGGGTTAGCTCCTTCATGATAAAACACACCAAAAAATTACAAAATGCTCATCCGTATCCACTTCTGTGTCCCTTTCAATACATACGCCTATATAATCATGCGTTAATAACAAGAATATGAGAATTCAATAGATCAAAATTACTATAAAGTCCAAGCTCATATTATAAACACAATCAATTATTCACATGCTAAAACTACCAGCAATCCGAATGAAGTAAGTAACTATAGAATATACCGAATCTCTCGTCTGAAGACTTCTTTACAGAATTCTTTTGATAAATTCCAATTTCAAATAAGTCTATTTTGGTCAGACGAATAAATATAACTAGCGTCTATGTAAATTGGAAATTCAATTAAATTTTTAGTCAAAAAAATACCAAGGCATTATTGCTATTATTTCCGTCGCTGTTGCTACTGCAAGCTCCTTTAACACACTCATCCTCGTCGCGCCGCTTTCTCGAATTATGATTCGATCTCTGGTCCGTCACCATAAGATCCATACCCACATTTCCATACGACGTCGCATTAGCAAACCCCGGCCACATCTCGGCATAGCAGTACATTCCTTTTCCGCCATCATTTATCATCGGATCCATACGAAACCCGACCCGAATCACAGTAATGAAGTAATCATGTAATTACGGAAATGCGTGTGTATCGATCGATAAATAGTAAAGTGTATGGTATAGGTGGATGGGGGGGACAGGGGAGTATAGATCTTCTTTCAAACAGTATAGGTTGTTGGGTGCGTACTATACCAACTAGCGTACACTAGCCGCCGCCGCCACCACTACTAGTTCATTCTAGATAGAGGAGGAGAGACCCGTTGAGAGTTGAAAAGAAGTGACTTAGTGAGCTTTTCTCGGAGCATCCACCGATCAGTATCTTGAGACGACAAATAAAAATTATATTTTAGATTAAAATCTCTAAAAATCTATTTTTTAATAAAACCAAACAATTAAACTAGAGGATGTGCGAAATTAGTCCTAGATTAGAATTTAATGTGTTAATAAACATTTTGTTCATAGTACATATTTTGATCGAAATCGATACTTTTTCTATGCTTGACACTAATGTGCTGGCTACCTCAAACTCGAAAGTCTAATATTGAGTATTGCTACAATATTGAGTACGAGATGAATTCTTTATCATGATTATTGAGAGGGTGTTTGATGATGATTGAAATTGGATTTTTAATAAATAATTTTATAGGGTGTTTGTGTGGGTTAAAATTAGATTTTTAGTAGATTGTGATAAAAGTTTTTTAAATGTGTGGTTGAAAAGTTGTGGGACCCATGAAAGATGTGGTTAATATTGATTGTTTGACTTTGATTTGAATTAAAATCAGATTTTAATTCGGACAAAACAGGGGCTGAATCTGGACTTGATAACGTGAAATAATTGATCTCTTAAAAATTACACTTCATCGGCTAAAACTTGATATGAATTTATGGAATCAAATTAATAATTCTCTACTCCATCCTCAAACTTCACTTATTGTGTCAATGCATCAAAAGTAATGATATCGTTATTCGTGTGTGTGTGTATTTATATATATTTAATTCAAAAGTTGAGTTGGACGATAATAATAATAAAAGTGAAAAAAAAGGGTTGACATTACTTTACAAAGTGTTGTTTAATGTTCCAAACGTATTTCAAATTGATTGTCGACTTCGACACGGTTAGATGATCATGATATAATAAAAACGAGATTACCGGCAAAGGAGTAAAGTCTTTGATTAATGATTGTTGAAATTATGATTATTGGTGTCTATTTGTGGAAAGATTAGTGATAATGATAGTTTTGGGGTTAGAAAATTAGCTTTTAGGGTAATCTATAAACTCTTGATTGATAATGAATGTGACAGACATCATTTATTGGCCCACATTTTTAGATTGATGGTTTTAACATATACCTTTCGAATTAATTTATTTATTTGCTCGCTTAACCAAAATCGTGTTAATTTATTTATTAATTTCTCTCCTTTTGTTTTTTTTTTCGTGAAAGTGAGGTTATTTATAACAGAATTTTCATTTTTTTCATTTACTTCTTGTAGAAGAGATTCATGATAAATTTATTTTAAACTAGCTTTTTTTGGAAGTAATTTTAATAAATAATTTTAATCTGACAAATTACTTCCAAAGAAGTAACTAAATACGATCAAAATTAGCTTCTCAGCATCGGAATCAAATTTTGACTTTTCAAAAATCTATCACATGCCCTCAAACAAAGGATGCAAGTGGTGTAACACGGTGAACGATAGTAATATGAACATTTTTATCTAAAAAGTATTAGTTATTTAGTTTTAAAGACTATGTATATTCATTTAAATTATATCTTCAACACGCTAGAAGCATGCACACTGATTTACTATATGGCATCAATTTTCACATATGGAATGATATGGAGACTTGAACCCTAATTTTCTATGTGACCCTAGTTTATAATATAATTGAATATTGTGTTCGATATTATTATGCGTGGAAATCGAGTCTCACAAACAATTGGGCCTCATTTTTGTATGTCAACAGATATAAAATGAATCTCAATAGTTACTCATGTCACATATGATCGACGGCAACCATGAATCACCGAGGATAAAAGTTGTCGCACAGTCAGCTCCAAAAATGTTAAGCCCCCGTTTGGGCTCCATTCTAGCACCTGTGTGGTCACCTTTAATTTATTTTACATTATTTTTAATCATATATTTACACAATAAAATATTATACATATAAACTCAAATTTTTTTCATACTTTTTAACTACACATTCTCAAGAAAATACTATTCAAAACATAGTTTTTGAAGATTAAATACCACCAAACATGGCTTAATTTGATTTTGGAAGAACGTGTATTTTGGAATATTGATTTTTTAGAGAATGTGCAGTTAAAAGATAAATAAAAGTTTTAAATTTACGTGTAATATTATTTTATGAAAAAATATGTAATTAAAATAAGTTTTAAAAAAAAATTATTTTAAAAGAAAATGAAACCCAAACAGAGGCTAAGAATTTTTTTTACACCATACGCTAAACCGCACAAATATTGAAAACTATCAAGTATTATGTTCGATTATGTCTTGTGTAACTTAATTAAAGGTTACAATGTTAGGTTCACCTGTATTTTACCTTCTCAAATTGTCACAATTTCACGAATTAAGGTTAGAGACATGAGTTCGGGTAGATGACACTTCAACAAAATTAAGGATTTGTTTGAGCTCCATTTTACCCCAAAACGAATACTTTTGAATATAACCTGAAAACCCAGCTTCATTCACTTGAATTCGGTGCTTTTACCTGCAATAATTTCCTAAATTGATTTAGAAATAAAATTGGCCAAACCCTATTTTCCAATATGCCAAGAACTCCTCCAAAAGGGATGTAGCAATAAAGAGGTGAAAGCTCCTTAAATCTGTCCTCATGCCAAACTTCCCACATTATATGCAATTTAGTTAGACCATCTGCCATCACCATAAAGGGCATTGCTTGCTTGCTTAAAACAATAATATGACAAAGTTGTCTTCCTTGAAGTTGCTATCTTCCACACCTATTGTGTTTAATTCAAGTATTAAAGTTTATGATCGTGCTATATATGCATCACAACTTACAAATTTATTTACAAACAGATGATGTGACGAGATTTGACTGAATCAAAATCTCAACAATCAAATAAAAAAAAAAATCTCTCACATTACCACGATCGTTTAAGTGGTGAAATTTTTCTGATAATTTTAAGTTAATTTATCGTCACCCATCAGTCTGTAAAAGAATCTGTCAATGTTGATATACAATAAGCATTCTCCTAAAGTTTATTATCAGAGGTTTAAACACTAACCAATTATCCTCGTACGCGTTTTTTATTTACATATATGAGGTTTAATCACGGGCCAACCTCAAATAATAGTAGCAATTTTTTTGATAGAACAGGTTGCCAACTACAATGAACTTAGACATTGAAATAAAATAAAAGTATGAAACCAAGAATCCAAAATGCAGACATCTCCAGCTAAGTATGAAAAGCTTCAAATGGCCCACTGCTCTCATATCTTCATCAATGGATTCAAGTGTTTACAATATAAAAACCACAAAAAATCTAAAATATGTCGAGCCCCATATGCCCCCACTGCACTTACTCAGCAATCAACATTGCCTCATCAAAGGTGCTTGTGGATTCCAACATTTTCAAGAAGTTCAATATCTTCATGATAGATTCCATTACTTGTTTATTGCTGATCCTTTTTGTGTGGAAATTGCTTCGATAAGCCATCGACTAATAGAGCTTAGCCATGTGAATGATCGACCAAAATGGTTTCATGAAGTCGGTGACCCGATGGTATAAGATGAAACCTAACATTGAGAAAAGGAAAGGAAGGAACTATTTAACATGTTCAAACGGCAAAAATCTTAAGAAAACGAGATTTTTGTCAGTATGGAAGTATCAGATTAGACCAATAGGAGTATACGAAACATATTAATTTGCTAAGGAATTTGTTCGTGTAACACAATTTATTCAATGATCTGCGAAAGACAAGACTGAGCACGATCGACCCATCAAAAAATTGCAAACTGTGATGGACCAATCCGAAGGTGACCCGACCCACAGTACATCTCTGTCAATGGACCCTTAGTACGAAATTATTAAAAGATTATATATCCCTGGACCCAGTTAGGGTTTTATCCATCAATGTTTCACATCAGCCAAGTTTAATGCATACGGAAATGTCCTCGATTCCTGGGGATACACCCCTTGATGTGATAAGCTTTTCCAGAATGGAGATTCATGTCAATATCAATCTAGAAGAGGATCCTCATATCAGTTTTACACGCACAAACACACAGTGCATGGAGCATGGTTTGATTAACCATAAAAGGTTTAGTTTAAGGTAAATATTAACTATAAATAAAAAGTAATTTTAAATTAAATGATTTGGACCGATTTAGTTAATTGATTTGGACCGATTCGGTTCGGGGATGAGCTCCACGTCAGTTAAAAATAAAATAAATAAAACCAATAAATATAGACATGTTTGGTACATTGTTTATGATTTTGATAAATAGGATCGGGGGGGATTTGATTATGGTGGTGTTTTATACCCTAATATGGCATTTGTTGTTATAGCTTACAAAAATATACCAGTATTCAAAAATAGTATTTTTTTATTATTTTTTTTTTTTTTTGTGTAAAGTTTTATCACTTATAAGTGGATTTTTACTTATTATGCATAAAATTTTTACTTATTAATATATTTTTCCTTATAATGTTCGTTTTTAACTCCTGAGTTATTTTTTGACACAAGGCAAACTTTTTTACTTTGTTTTACTTGTACACAAATTTTGTGCTCATAAATGAATTTTTCAACTTAAAATTGAGTTTTTCAAATTATAAGTGATTTTTGCTTATGGATAATTTTTTTGGCTTATATTTACTTGTAAACAAATTTATGTATTTCAATTTAACTATTGTTTTCTTAATTCATAAAGGGTTATGCTACATGTACATACTAAGGACCCCTATGTGGGGAACTACTGATAAGCTTTTCCAGAATGGAGATTTATGTCAATATCAATCTAGAAGAGGTTCCTCATATCAGTTTTACACGCACAAACACACAGTAAGTGCATGGAGCATGGTTTGATTAACCATAAAAGGTTTAGTTTAAGGTAAATATTAACTATAAATAAAAAGTAATTTTAAATTAAATGATTTGGACCGATTTAGTCGATTGATTTGGACCGATTCGATTCAGGGATGAGCTCCACGTCAGTTAAAAATAAAATAAATAACCAATAATTATAGACATGTTTGGTACATTGTTTATGATTTTGATAAATAGGATCATGGGCGATTTGATTAGGCTGGATTATGGTGGTGTTTATCCTAATATGGCATTTGTTGTTATAGCTTACAAAAAATATACCAGTATTGAAAATAGTATTTTTACTTATTATGTGTAAAGTTTTATCACTTATAAGTGGATTTTTACTTATTATGCGTAAAGTTTTTATCGTTTTTAACTCATGAGTTATTTTTTGACACAAGGCAAACTTTTTTACTTAGTTTTACTTGTACACAAATTTTGTGCTCATAAATGAATTTTTGACTTGATGAATGAATTTTTCAAATTATAAGTGATTTTTGCTTATCGATAATTTTGTAGGCTTATATTTACTTGTAAACAAATCTACGTATTTCAATTTAACTATTGTTTTCTTAATTCATAAAATGATGAATAAATGATACGATCTAATTCCACGTCATATAGCTTATTATATAATTTAACTTAGAGGATAGGTACCTAGATTAATTTAATCTGGATATTGGTTTCACCGGACACGGAATAATGACTAGATTAATTAAATTAATCCTTATTTCTCGTGTTCTTAAATAAAATTGACATTTTAAAATGAAACATATGTTTCAAATGTAATATGAAAGCAAATCAAATAATGCTCGAACGAGCCGTCAAATTTTAAAATGATTTTCTCTAAAGAGCCATCACATGTCCTAAAAATATATATAAAATAAAAATATCTTATTTATAATAGAAAAAAAATCGAACAAAGTTTTATAATAGAAATTAAAAAACTTGATATCCTCTCATTTTCTCCTCATATATATTAGTAACAAGTATCTAAGTTGTACATCTTATATATTGGATGAATGCTAATGTTTTTTAAGTATTAATATTGTTTTTGAAAGTAATTGAGATAATTGATATCAATAAAAGAAAATTAAAATTGTTAAATAGAATATATATGAATAAAACATTTTATGAAATTATGTAAATATGTATATGATGTTAAAATGTTGAATAAATTGAAATGTAATGTTTTGATTACAATAACATTTCTTTGTATACATTTTTTTTTTTTTTTACGTTCCACAACTTTTCTTCTTTTATCAATATTTTTGTTGTTTTCATTGAAACTCCGTGAGAAAACGTAACAAATAGTTGTCCATGAAAGAATACATGTTTAGGAATGTATATTTCAATAGTAAGCATTGTTTGTCATTGAATTATGTTAATTGTCATTGCAAAGTATAGACGTATTGAAAATTGTTTACTTTTGAATTTGAATGGATATTTGTCATCATTTGCTGGAGCTAATATGATGCGTAGAAGGAAAACTTATCTTATAGCATGTTGTCCAATCGCTATTTTTGCATGTATATAATGTCTTTTGAAACCACAACGATCATTATTGTTCTATTACGAAAATAGTTGGAAGGGCCCAATTCTTTAAGAGCATTGTCGACGTTCAAAATTGAATTAATCAATTTTGATCAACTTAATTGAGAATTAGATTATGTAATTAGCTAAAACAGGAAATGAACAAATTTATTGAATTTTCTTTTTCTTTTTTTATCTTGAAACTGAGAAAGTACGTAATTGGTTAACACATGAAGTCATGGTTCATCGAGGGAACCATTTGTCTCCTTTTATAGTCGGTTTGTGAAGGATTGGTCACCTTGGTCATGTTGTCAACACTATTTGGATGTCACCTAATATCAGCTACAATATTTTCCTCGTTAATCTTGCCAAATCATTCAACTTGAGAAGTTGTCTTATTGGATGGTGAGGTCGACTCTTTGCAGCTCATCACGATATTCCTAGCGATTTCAATCATTCCATCATAGCTGATCTCTGATTGGTTGGTCACGAGGTGCTTATGTCAATTATGTCACATGTCATTATGGGGTTGGGCAAAGTAGAGATGATAACATTGCTTTAGTCAAATCAATAATGATAATGTTCCTTGATTATGACGGAGTACACAGACCATCCGGTGATTGGGGCCTAGCTGTTCTTAGAGTTGTAATAGTATTCTGTTTGAGGACTTCCATTAGGGATGGGCTCTTCAGTTAATCTTGTAAGAAGGGTCAAGTATCAACAAGCATTATTGGTCCATTTCTTTTCGAAATTATCTTATGTGGTGGAATACCATTTGACAACAATATATTTAGAAACTTCACTCAGTAAAATAGTTTGTATAATATATTGCTTCATCAAAATTGACAAATTCTTCACTTTCTCTAAGAAATAACTCAATTAGTTTATCGTTGAGGTAATCAACATACTCATTTTTTTGTTGAAATAATTTTACGTTGTGTCGTAATATTATAAAAAGTTGCATTTTTTTTGTTAAACCTCTGAACACTTCTTGATTGTGTAACTCCAAAGTTTCAACATTATCACTTGCTATAACTATCTCCTTAGGTAAGTTGATAAAGGCATCCTCTATGTAAGAATATGTTCTGCTACCAATTTGGATCAGGTGGTGCGCAAATCGATTCTCATTTTAAGTACACATGTTTTGGTTTAGTTGAAGTTTTTCTACTTGTCACGCGTTTTCTATAATGTAATTATACGGTAAGTGTACGGTGTCAAAAGTTGTAATATGGTAATAGAGTTAGAATGTCGAACTCATAGGGATTGCTATTTAATTTATACCAAGTACTATAATTGTGTAGCTATTATTTTATCTAGATGAATGTAATTTGGAATCCATGGTTTTAACTAAGTTAGGGATGACTGTGACGAATTCAATGAATAAATGCAAGTTATTCGAATTAATCAATATAGGAAAGCCTAAGGTATGAATTTACCTAACTATCAAATATGATTTTCAAGAACCTAGTTATCTTTAATCAATTTTCCATATTTATAACCTAGAACCCTAATATAGTTCTACCCCTCTCTCGAGTATCAGATAAAAATTAACCCTACGAATTAATTCCAATATCTCTATTCCATTAAAATCAAGATTTATCAAAATCGTGGTTCTTAGATGGAACGAGTTTCATATATTCTACAATTTCTCTCGAAATTCATAAATCTAATTTGTGCTATTGTTATGATCGAGCCTAAATTCCTCTATCTCGAGCATCGAAATTGACTAGCATCTAATCATTTAATTAGTGGCCAATTAATTAAAAGCATTAAATCAATAACACAAATAAATGGCAAGGAAAATTTAATAGAAATAACTAAAATCAATTCAAATCATATTATCAAGTTTTGGTTACATTAAACTCTAGATTAGATGTTTAGTTCATGACGGAAGCAATATAAATAATTAAATTCAAATAAGAAAAAAACATGGAGAAGACAATAGAAAAACTAGTTTTGGTAGATCACTAGATCTTTAATTTCCTTTGCGATGTTGTTCTTGATTTTCCTTTGATTTCTTGATGATTGCTTGCTTGCCTCCTTGGATTCTTGCTCTTGACTCGTTGAATTCTCTCCTAAAAAGTGGTCTTTGGCGTTATATTTAAGTCATGTTTGATTGGGCATATTTTCCCTAGAAGTTGGAAAACAAATTTCATTTTTTTGGTTTTGGCTTATTTGATTGCCAAAATTTTCTAAGGAAAACATTTTTCCCCCATCCTTATTTTCCCAAAAGTTGATGAAAAGCTTTTCCCATCTTTTTGGTGGGAAAAGCTTTTCTAGACTGCTGCCCCTTTTTCTTTTTCAATGAAAACAAATTTCATTTTAATGAACAATTTTCATTTAAAATAAAGTCAAACGAACACTAAACTTTGATGAAGAAAATAATTTTTTTAGAAAAAAATTCGTTTTTTTTTTTTACTTTTTGGTAATGGAAACAAATTTTATAACCAATTACGGAAAAAATTATCACAATTTCCATGTAAAACAAAGTCAAACGATCACAAAATTTAAAAAATTTTCGGGTGAAAAATTATATCAATCAAACACACTAAATTAACAATTCCATGCAAAACAATTTCTAGACAATTACTTTTATTAGAATTCATTTTCTTTCCGCCTATTTTTCACCCTTGCAATCAAACGGACTTTTATAGTGTTTTGAAGTTTCAAGACGAGTTAGGGATGGATCGGGCCAAAAGCTCTCTAAAAAATCTGATTTTTAACCCTCAGGTAGTGGCGCCCATGTCTGGCGCTATAGTGCCACGATGGAATTCTTCACCTATTCTATTTTCTTTCTTCTGAATGGGCGCTGGCGTTGCAGTGCCCATCTCTCTGCCGTTTTTTCCCTTCTTCTAAGGTACCATGGCACCCCATAGGTTCCCTTCGCATTTGGCCTTGTTTTCTACTTTATTCTTCTTTTCTTTCATTTCCACTTCATGCCCAGTTTCTTGATCAACAATTCAACTCCATTCCAAACTCTAAAATGAGCCATATTCACTAAGTGGCTAATTATTTGTTGTCTTATTGCTCTTGGGAAGACTGGTAGTACTTGGTGAAAGACCCCTCCGAATACAAAAACATTTCCACCAAATGGTTCTAAATAGTTTAAGATATTTCTTAAAGTTCTACCAACGGTTTTTATTGGTCATTATGCTTCATCCTATATTATGAGCATTGCATGTCGAATTAATCTCGTTGTAGTATTGTTCTAATATACTATACATTATTGATTGATTAGTCTAGAGTGGAATATTGAATAGGCGGTTCTGCCTCCTGGCATTATTGATGCTTTAACACCTGAAGTTGTTGTCGCAAGTGTTATCATCTTCTGAGATCGAACCCTTGCTAGCAAGTCACAGTATAAAAAGGTTTTGTCTGTATCGCCAGATCCATCGACCAAAAAAAAAAAAAAACCATGTTTCCATTATTCATTCTATCGAGTATAACATCAAAAGTATGTTTTTTTTTTTTTTAATCTGAATTTAGATATGATGTTACATGAATATCAACATTTGAAACTTGGACAAATCGTACATATAAAATATCCTTTGCATTGGGTTCATTGTTGCTACGAAACGTATCAATAGGTTGAGGCAAGTCATATGCTATTTATATGGATATGTACATCTTAATTTGAAAGTTTGCTTAAAATCCAAGTAAACATATTTGATTCATGTTAATTTGATTCTATATGATTAGATTATATATCATTGGATATTTATCTCTTCTAATAATCCTATGAAGCCAAAAATAGATGATGATCATCAAAAATCATAAAAATAATTGGTAAGAACTTAAAATTAAAAGCTAGTTCTAAATTTTATTCCCTTGACAAAAATTATTTGTTTTTGTGTATTAAGTCTTGACATCTAAACTTGATTTATTTTATGAAAACACTTTTTTTGGAAGAAGAGATAATTAGGGTGAGAGAGAAGATGGTGGGTGTTGGGAAGTAAGTATACGAAATGAAAATAAAAATGAAGAGGTAGTATGTAATAAAAAAAATTGGTTGGAGTTGTTGCATTCAAGTACTTCTCTATGGGCATTCGTCGAAAAACTAATAGATGTCGAACTAACCTTAGAAAGACATTCTTGAAATGAAAAATAAAGACGACGTTACAGAAAATTAATAGCATTGTATATTTAATATATTAATTATATTATTAATTGAGAATGGATCAGGAAGCTGTTTTATGTGTAAATTAATTAATGATTTATATATATATATATTGGACGCATAGTTAAATATATATGAGTAAAATTGGTATGCAAAAGTTTCTTCTCAATCCTTCTTTTTACACGAGTTTTGTAACGACCCAAAATTTAATTTTCAAATCGCTACCACACTATTAACTTTAACATTATAATATATGAAATTTAACGGGCACAATTTAATTGATAAAAACTCATAACCAAATCAATACTAAAAGTGCACATCACATTTATTAGATAAATAAATAAATGTTAATTTGATCAATAATGCATAACATATTCTTATATTTATAATCCATTAAAACATATCTTGAAATTGTAAATAAAAAATCTTACGAGACAAAACTAAAAAATTGCTTAAATAATAAAGAAAATGCATTGTTACACCGGATTATTTTTATTGAGTTCCATAAATTTTGGCACCACGACTGCACCTCATCGCCCGACATCCAACAACCCGATCAAATCTGCGAAATAGGGAAAAATTGGATGAGTATATGAGAATACTCAATAAGACACGAATTAATGATGCAATTCTGAATAAAATATTTAAATTATGCATAAAAAATATCATACCGTCATATCATAGAAACCGGTAAGAGCTCATAACATATCATCTCTTTGATACCGGATGAAAATTTCATATCATATTATAACATAACATATCCTAACCTTCATTAGCATAATATTTATCAACAAGAAAATAAATAATTTAAACGGAATACCATAACTTGCACCTCGTAATCTTACCTCGTTTGATAAAAGAAATGGTTGGAAGAGAAAACAAGAAATCCACGTTCCCAATGCTTTAATTTTTGCTTGCANATAGAAATTTCATATCATATCATAACTTTCATTAGTATAATATTTATCAACAAGAAAATAAATAATTTAAACGGAATAATATCACTTGCACCTTGTAATTCTACCTCGCTTGATAAAAGAAATGGTTGGAAGAGAAAACAAGAAATCAACATTCCCAAAGCTTTAAATTTTTGCTTACGGCCACAATAAAACGTATCTATGTTCTCCCTTTTGTTTTTCTCTTTTAGGTAAATAATGACTACTTTATTTGTATTAAAGTTGAAAAGGAGAATAACCTAAAAATCTCCAAAATAACGTGTTTTTCCCTTTCAAAAGGTCTCAATCCCGCTCGATAATCCATACAAATTTAAAAGTTTACTTCCTTTCTCATCAATCAAACAAGTACAAGGTGACTATCGTTACCATTTTCCCAAAATCAAGGCAGTTAAACATTATCAAAAATGGAATCAATTGACACCCTTTTTTTCTCCTACACGCGTGATGCTCCTAAACTTTATTATTATTATTATATATATATACACACACACACACAAAATCCTATAAAAGAATTTTTTTTTTTTACCAAAACCTACTCTACACGTCTACTCCATTAATTAATTTAAATCAAATAACAATTTAAGACAATATATTTCAACCTCGATAACTAGACCCTTCTTTATCCGAATTAACTTTTTATCGAGTCTAATATGCATAACTAAATACGATCTATCTAACGAGCTCAATATTGATATATTTAAATATTTGACCCAAATAAAAATTGAATTTAATAGATGTATAATTTTAGTCCCCCAACTTTTTTAAAATATAAAATATATAACATGTAGAATAATTATTATTTTGGGGACATTACAAGTTTGGCTTGACTTGCGTTAAAAAAATATGGCTCGGCCCACCCATGGATTAGCAGGCTACATGGGCTAAGTGCAACTGAGCTTAGATGTCACATTTTTTATTTGTTTAAATTCATAATTTATTAATGAAAGATAAAAAAAAAATACAGAATGTTTCTTTTTGGAACCTGTTAGATAGGACTAGTGGGGTAAACGTGCATTGCACGTTAATTGGATAATGTTAAAAATAAGCCTATAAAAGTCAACTTACAAATTATATTTTCAAACTCGACCTACAAATAGAAAAGGCAGAGCTTTCAAATAAAGAATGAGCCTAAAAAATCATGTAACACCAAATTTAAGTATGCAAATTTACCCGCTCATAAAGAATACAAAATGCTTGTTTCACATGAAAGTTTATGTCCAAGGCAATTACGTGTCAGAAGATGTAATATTATAAAATCTAAAAAGTTAGATACTTTGTGGATACAAAATCCAATAATTATTATGAAGCAATAAAGAAATGCACAACAAGCCCACCTTGCTAAACTCGTGGAGCAACTCATATGCAGTATGAATAGAATGAAATACCATATGTAATTCTTAGAAGAAGGGAAAATATATGAGAAACATACTATAAATCAACGTTCGATTTCACGGAGGTTTAGTTATCCTAAAACTCACTTCATAAATAATTCAATCAGAGTAGTAAACCTAAAAAATAAGACAAAAGATTACAGCATATATTAAGTAATAAAACTCAATTTAATTTTACAATCCATAAATTATTTAGTATAAAAGTTAACTTTTCTTAAGTTCAATATACAAATAATAGTGCAGGAGTAATTGCAAATTTAGTCGCTTATATAGTGGAATCTATGAAGTTAGCTTAGCATTACAAACCCGAAATAGATATCACCAAGACACCTTGTAAAGAACCTTAATTTCATCGGCCTCTTGTTCCGAGCCTCTTCTCTACATTACTTAAGAGCTTGCAGATAAGATGGCCTCTTTCAAAAAATTTAAATAAGTTCTCTAGTTTACTATGTTAGGTTCAATATTGTAATTGGCAATTGTGTGAACAAAAAGGACTTAATTGAACATGTGCAATTTTGTATAGATGAGTTAGGTTAATATTAGAGGTTGAAAACAAGGAAAACGCTGAGCTGAAATTTCGTTAGACTGTCGCTATGACTTGGCTCGAGCGACAAAAACAGAAACATTGTCGCCCGAAATTCGTGATTTTGGAGAGTTTTACACGGTCCATACTACTCAGACACCTCCAACTATAAATACAGATGCTCTTGCACAAAAATTGGTGATTGTCTTATTATGCCTCATATTCATATCATATTTTAAGAGATTCAAGAACACAATTCATTGGTGAAATTATTCATTCTTGAAATCCGGCAACCAAATTTTGAGAAAACATCAAATTGAAGAATCCAAAACATGGAGGTTGAGAGAGGTTGGACACAAGCGCTGAAAGAAGAATAGGAATAGGTGATTCCTGGGTATCCACTTGGAAGAGATAATTGAAGAAGATCGGGAGTCTGGAATTTACAGCAGATTTTGGAAGCTACAGAAGGTAGATCGAGAAATCTAGCAGATTGGCTAGATAGTATCTACGGTAGCAGATCGTGAGTCTGAAGGAACAGCGGATCTTGGAGATTACATGAATTACAAAGGTGGGGACTAGTGAAATTTGCTAGGTTGGGAATGGACTGTAATCCATATTGTCTATAGTGGAGGTAACTGGATTGGTCCCGGAGTTTTTATCCAGTTGGATTTCTCCGTCATCAATCTTTGCGTTATTTACAACTTTCTTATTACAAACTGCAGTAATTCAACTTAGGATAATTGAATTGTTTATTTTAACCATTTAGAAACTAATTAAAAGTGACTTGTTACTTAATTAGGATAATTCCACACGTAAGGTCGAACTTAGTTAATAAACTATGTAATTTTCATACTATATGCACCAAAATAATAGGTAACTATCTACACTAGGATAGGAATTGAATTGAGAATTTACACCATATACAATATCTACATGAAACGGGAGGCTATTTTGGAATGCCTAAGAAAAATTCAGTTACGATGTTATAGTATTCACCATACTCACCATAATGAGCATGAGTAAATAAATTAAATTATTTTATATATATAACACATCGAAAATAAACTATGAAATGGGCTTAATTGCAAGTTTCTACATAAATTTTTTGAAACTTGCTTGCTTGTAAAGTCTAAGGAACTTATTGTCTACATTAATAATTATCCATCAGCAAATAACCAGTCCTAAAGAAGAAACTAAATAACTTCTTAAATTTTTCGATTTGTTTACATTTAGTGAGAGCATTGGAGGTAGCACATCTCCTAACATTCAAAGAGTAATTTTTGTAGATGAAAAACTTTGTATTAATGTTCATAAGTAACAAAAAGATAAATGTTATAAAGAATATGTTCTAAAATATACTTGAATTATCATGATGGATATGTCAATCCACATAAAAACATCTGCATTTTTCTAAATAAAATTCGAAATGTTGTAAATTTCCTAGAAATTAAGAGGATAGAAGAAGAATTATCATAGATTCAATCAAATATTAACACAAAAGATTTTGTAAAATTTAGTCAAATAAATTCAAGTTTGGCCATGTAATGCAGACTTGAAACAATGACTTTTGCATAATCTATTATCATATTGAATAACTTGATCTAAAAGTTTTAACAATTAAATAGGGCTATATGTATATCATTTAAGTATTGCCATCAATTACTTACATGGAACAAACTTATATATAGTCAAATAAGATAAAGAACACTTAATTTATAGGGAGCAATGAAGTGAGATAAATGAGGATATTCTTTCTACTCCATGTTCTATACTCTTGTTCCGGCATCAAAAGATATAGAGGCCTATATAGTGAATATTATGAAATGTTAGAATTGACTAGAAACCTGACATTCTCATCATCTTTCCTTTGTATAGAAAGAGAAACTATTAACTCCAAGAAAGGAAAACACTCTTCCAACGTTGTATATTAACAAAAACCTAAAATTTCTACCGTTTGAATAAAAATGTTTGACGGCATCTATTCATTTGTCATCCGCATAAATAAATGCAAGCCAATAAATGTTTATTTTATAATTTGAAGAAGATAATCTTCACCTTCAGCGAATTTGATTCCACGTGTGAGCATATAGATCCATCATTTTTTGCAACTTGGCCATCTCTTGCATTTAAATCACCTCACGGTAATCCTCCAAATCCATATTTAGGGAAATTTCAAAGGTTTCCTCATGCTTGAGCTTGTGCTAGGACCTTCCGTCGTTGTGATGCCAAAAGAAACTATTTTTGGCCCTATAAATTAGATGTCTACACATGTAAGCCCAAACTTGGCCGTAATTGGTCTATGCCCTGTATGACATGATAAGCATAAGATGCCAATAATTCATCCATATAATGATGTTAAAAGAATACGTGTCAGGATCAAAGCAAAAGAAACTCACAGTTAGAGGTCAACCCTTCAATGAAAGACCAATGACTCCTTAATTCAACATTGAGAATAGGAAAAATTGTATTTGAGAACTCTCAATACATTACATGCAACATTAGTCTAATTTTTCAAAATTGTTCACTAATTCAAAAAGGAAAATAACATTTTGACACAGTTCTAATATTTCAATCACGAGATCTTTGAGGAACTTTTGCAGATTGAGTAAAACATCAAAACAGATGAATATCAGCTCACCAGTGAATATGTTAATAAGAAGGATGACATTAACTATTATTAGTACGATGCAATTAAATCACACATGCCAATATGCTCCACTTATGCATCAAATATAATTAAGTTCAACAAGATAATGTAATGCTATGCAAAACTACAATGGTATATGTTGACATCTTGCATATGTGAGTCCAATGTTCTGTGATAGTGGACATCACATAATTCTATACGTTTCCCATGCTTTTCATGCCAAAAGAATCAAGTCCATCAATTATTCAAAATTATACCATCTTTGTTCTAGTATTGCTAGGCAGCAAAGTTGGCAATAATTCTGTGTACATTCAATTTCATATTCTGCACTTACACCTCTCAAACCAACAATAGCAAGTATGACTCATCAAAGAATTGAACTCGAAATGATAAATATCCATTGGATCCAACATTCTAGGGACTTGAATGAAAACAAATTAGAATTGCAAAAAGAATTAAAAGGAAAATTTGAGATACCAAAAAAAAATGAATATTGCAATTAATAAAAGAATATGTATCTCAAAATGTTCGTTGAAACTTTAAAGAAAATGTAATTGGTAGCAAAAATAAAGTGTCAGCGCAGCACATGGAACATCGTGTTTGCTCAATGTCCAGACACAGGCATCATGTCTACGCGGTGTCCGAACACGACACAGACATAGTGCACTTGTCCGCGCAGCGCATACACTTTTGTTTTTTTTTGTTTTTGGAAAAATAGTGCTATATAATAACAAATTCAACATGTTGTAAGAATAAACTACTATATAAACACATAGCAAAACTAACTATTAAAGTAGAGAATCTCAAGCCTACCATTTATCAAACACTTTCCCTGCACATTATTCTCCGGTCACCATGGATGTATAGCTCATAATGAATTAGACAAACAAGGTTTGAGAATCAGAACAAAACGCTGTAAAAGAAGCTGCTTCGGGCTTTCAGAGTGTTGAGAAGCTTATTAGATTATTTTCATCTTAAAATAAGCAATAAGCAGAATTATTTATCTGAAGAAAAAGTAGGCATGAAAAAGGAGACAAAGTATGTTGTTGTGACGAATGCGACAGTAAACAAATTCAAGAAAGCTATTTATCTTTCTGAGAGAACCAGAACTGGCCATAATCGTTTTAAAAGAGCCCATGTTGTTTCCTCTTTTTCTTCTCCATCTTTACCTTCGATTCCAACTCTTCCAGTGAGAGAAGAATAAGTTGATACAAAAAATTTACTAACTCCTATTCAACAAATCCCACATTTAGATTATTCTTATAATCATCACCCAAGTGGGGCCGGATTGTGAAATAAATATGAAAGAATTTGAAAGATGATCATTGTGTGAAAGTAATATGAAATGATTTGGGATAAAGAAGTTGCGTATGGAAATGGAGAAAACTGCAGCGGAGGTAATTATTGCATGAAAGTGAATGAATGGAAAAAAAATTGAATTATGCCGATGACGGAAAATCGTGACACGTGGCTGCCAAGTTTTTGGCTCTTTTATATTGTAGTGACAATAGAAAGATGGGTGAACTCGACTTGCGTATCAATTTTTGAGCCCTAATCAGTTCACTCATTAGTTCATGAACTTGAACTAATCGTGAATCGAGTGTCATCCCTAACCACATGTCTTCCCAAACCCAAGATCTATAGGTCGAAGTGTCCAGCAAACAAGGGCAATATAGCTCCTCTTCTATCGAGTGCCCTTCACTCCAATTTCATACAATTTGAAGTTAGAACTAGAACATCCACTATCCTTAAAAGGAAAAATTGCATCAGTGGTTCCTAACCATTCACTTTTTTTTTTGTAGACTTTACTCTAATCCTCGATAAATTAGAAGTATAGGTCCAAATGGATGGAATTGACCAAATTGAGAGGGTAAAAGGATACGTTTTCTATTTAACCCCATAAAACAATTAAAATAACTAAAACAAGATAAAAGGAAAAGGAAAAAAAACTGTTAATCTCTTTCTTCACCCCCACCCCACCCCCACTCTCACTCTCACTCTCAAACCAAAAATTAGAGCTACCACTGCACACCGCCACCGCCACNTTAAAATAACTAAAACAAGATAAAAGGAAAAGGAAAAAAAACTGTTAATCTCTTTCTTCACCCCCACCCCACCCCCACTCTCACTCTCACTCTCAAACCAAAAATTAGAGCTACCACTGCACACCGCCACCGCCACCGCCACCGCCACCGCCACCGCCACCATGCCTCTCCCAACCTTTCCCGAATCTTTTCCGTTGCATTTATCCCCGTTTGGGATCCTTACCACCACCACAACACATTTCCCCGTTGCAATTATTCCCATTTGGGACTATCACCACACCTTTCACCACACTGCAAAAGTCCCAACAAAGTAGATTTCTTAACATTTCCTACCTCTACTCAAAGCCCAAAAAGTACCCCATTTTTTGCCAGAGTTCCAAGATTTTCATTAAACATTTGTAGCAGTTCCCACTTCTCAGAAAAAAATGAAGCTATGTATAAGTTCCGGAGAGATGGAGATTACCAAACATTTCAGAACAACTATTTTCTTATGGCTTTGGTCACAACAATAAGTTTAAATTAGCGTCCAAATTAAAGTTCAAATTATCATCTTTCGGTTTAGCCCTATGATAATTGCACATACTCAATTTTGGTAACTAGTTACTACAATAAGAAAGAGCCAAATGAAGTGAAAACTATGATCGTATGCTAGAAAATGGGTTCCAACCCAATGTTGCTAAATTAACTGCATTGATAAATTCATTTTGTCAAAATGGAAGATTGCATGATGCCTATGAGATGTTTGATATAATGATTAAAATTAGGTAATTAAAATGGTTGATAATTGAGCCTTTGGTATGATATGTTGTAATTGGTTTTGTTTTGCAATGGAGGTGGAGGTACTTTTTTAAACATATGTGCTTTAAAGCTTATGACAATCTATTTTCTTGATATTTGTTGCTTTTCGTTAGTCTATGCTATCCTATATTGTGCTCTATTTTTAATTGCCATATTCTTTTTGCCTATAACAAAAGGGGGAAAATATATAATGATGATATGCTTGAAGTGATGATGATATGTTTGATGATGATAATCGAATATGTTCGCCTTCATAAACACATGACTTAAAGCATTCGATTATTGGTTTGTATAAGATAGGGGGAATATATGGATCACATGCATAATTAAGTATTTATATTCCTTACCAGTTGTTCCTTATTATCTCGCAAATCATCTTGTTTGTCATAATAAAAAAGGAAAAAATTGTTGACCTATGATTTTGATTATAACAAACAAGTTGGTCTTATTTACAAATAAGTTGAATTCAAGAGATTATAGTTTTCAATGCGCATAAAAGAATATCGATCAATGACCTTCATAAGAGCAAAAACTATCATCACAAATCGAACTCTTCAAAAAAGTCAAAGATCGAAGCTACATTCAAGAAATCAAGAGCTAGACTTTGGAGCAAGATCAAATACTTATTTTCTTAGCAAAAATGTAAAGGTACTAACACCTCAATATATGGTATGAATAACTATAGCTCAAAACTATTCCATACATTAAAAAGTGTTTCAAAAATGACATTTTTGATCAAGTGAAAAACGACTTTTAAAAACTAACTTTTAAATCTTTTAAAATAATCTTCCATCTTAAAAAGTAAGTGAAAAATGCATATTAAAAGACCACACATTTCAAAAGTCAAATAGCAAAGCAAAAATTCAAAAAGTCGGACCGGTCCAATTTTTGACCGTTCTGACTTCTGATTTTTTTTCTTACAAACTGTAACACCCCGAAAATTTTAGAATAAAGTTATTTGTTTTATATGCCGTATTTTTATTATTTTGAAAGTTGAAGGACTAAAATGAAATATGTTTTAAATGGGTTATATTTTTATATTTTGATAGTGTGACGAGAAGTATATTAATATTTGGCTCATTTTGTAGCTCGCATTAAATAAGGTAGAGTGGGCTCGAGAAAATATAAGTTCAGATGA